>JAPDSC010052529.1:291698-353281 GCA_026290005.1 Latrodectus geometricus | reverse complement strand
TTGCATTGCTGTTGAATGAAGTGAGGATAAACATGCAAATTAGTATATGATGTTGTTGAGGCACAGTATTTTCAAGAGTAGGAATATCAGTCTTTCATTAATTGTGATTTGTTCAGTATCAAAGAGAAATGGGCATGTTGAAGGAACTCATTTGGTGTTGTTTGCTTTACGACTTCAAAGTGGGTTTATCACCTATTGCAGTAGATCGGCGAATATGTCAAGCATTTGGGGATAGTGCTGTGAGTGAATCTGCAGCAATGCAATAATTTCACAAGTTTAAGGCTAGAGATTTGTCCCTCACTGATGAAGCCCAACAGGTGGCCATTGAGGACACAGTAGTCAAATGTGTAGTGAACTTGCTAGACTATTTAAGGTTCCCTGTGAAACACTTTAACTTAATCTCCACTGCTTAGGTAAGACATACAGGCTGAGCAAGTGGGTTCCTCACATACTGTTGAAAGTCCATAAACAGCAACAAGTGGCAGTCTGTTTATTGTTGCTTTTTTGCCACTGTAACACATCAATATTGAATTGAGTGCTGACCAGTGATGAAAAGTGGGTCCTGTATGTCACTCCCACACACACACACACAAGCATTTTCAACATTAGTTGTCACCTCAAGATATTGTTCTGCACAGTGCAAGATCACCTATGCACCCACAAAAGATTATGCTTTGTGTCTAATGTACTAGCTCTTAAGTGATTCACTATGGGCTGCTACCAACAGTCACTGCTGGCCTGTACTCTCAGCAATTGAAACAAGTCCAACAAGCATTGCAACAGAAAGAGCCAGCACTGGTTATTAGCAAGGATGTACTGTTCTAGACCGATAACGTGAGGCCACATGTCATGCAGATAGCTAGGAATACTTGTTTCAAGAATTTGTGCAATCCTCCTTATTCACCTGACCTTGCATCTTCAGATGACCACATCTTACATTCCCCTGACAATTATTTTGGAAAAATCATTTACCAAGGAAGCAAATTTGCACCAGTCATTCACAGCCGTCTTTGCATCCGAAGCACCTGAGTTTTACATCAAGGCGATTGAGCAACTGAAGACATGTTGGCTGAAGGTGCTAGGTGCCAATAGTGATTACTTCGAGGGCTAACAATAGGCTAGACTTTTTGTGGATCATTAAAAAGAGCAAGAACTTTCTTGCCATTTTTTATTACCTTTTATTTCAAAAATGTTACCTTAAAGTTATTAAGTCAGAACTAAATTTTACTTCTTTTTGATAGAACATAACTTAACTTTCTGTATTGGACATTTATCAATTAAATCAAAGTTAGAATGCCCAAAAATTTTAAAGAATACTAAAATTATCTTTAAAAATATGTATGCTCATGAGCTTTCACACAAAAAAAGACTATTACCAATCATGGCAGTTATCTTGCAAAATATTTTCATGACTTAAATTAGAAAACTTATTCTGAAAATCTCAAGAAACACACTGTACCGTTATTTTTGTAGTCAAAGACTGATGGAGTATTTCTGTCAGTTTTAGGATATGAAAATAAAGTAAAGTTAACTTCCTAAAATTCCATTTCTTAAAAATCAAATATTTTCTTAAAACTAAATCAATAAATTCAAAACAAAATATTGCATCAATATTTATTCTGTCTCAATGTTCTCCTTTAATATTGCTTAAGTCCCATAGTATCCACACATTTTGGAGTTTGAACTCCTAAAATTTTATCAAAATATCTGTTTTCCTTTGTTTAGTTGGACAATACCTTTTTTATGGATTCCATTTCTACATGTTCTTATATTTTACAAGAGTGTGATTGACTAATTTTGTTAATAGCATTTTACTAGTATTGATTGTCTTCATTCATTAAAATGGCTTTTTGACCACAAATATTTAAATCTTCCATCGACTTGTCTGACCGAATTACTTTTTAAAAGCTTTTTTGAGTGCATTGCACTTCATTTCTACTTTGGATTATGCAATTATTTCATTTCAAGTCTTATTTGTTTGACCACGTTACATTTCCAACATACTAGTTCAAATTTATATTTGAAATAAATACACTTGTTGATCTTCTACCTTCATCTCTTCCGGAATTTGCTACAACATACCCTTCAAAAATTATATTTTCATCCAACATTGACCGCAATTTAAACTTTTTAAGTAGGGTTTTAAAATGCCTTAACATTTCTGACTGCAGTCCAGTCACTTTGTATAGAAATATATGAACGGTTTGCTAGAATTGATATCTAGCAGTTATGTCTGATTTCATATTTGTTGATAGATTTAAAAATTGATTTAATAGCTCTTCTACGTATATTTATTTCAAGAGGAACTTCAACTTTTGTTTCTTTTAAAATATTTGGGTCAAGTTTAGATGGCTTGTTATCTTTCTTTCCTAACTTTTTTCATTTATGTTATGTAATTTTCGTGACATAGGTAAAATATTCTTTGTCACATTCAATATTTATTCCAAATAGTATTTTCTCTCCATTAAGTAGTTTTTCACTTGACTGTGTAAAAATTTCAGTTAATATATTGATAACAATGATATCATCCATGTAACTATAATCATCATCCATACTCAAGCTTCTCTTATTTTTCAAATACCAACAAGAAAAAGATGTAATTTCTCTTTCAATTAAAGTAATGATTAAAGTAATGACTTCTGATGATAGTTCTAATGAGAAATTCTCATTTCTCATCTTTCTTTGTACTTCATAAATGTTAATCATACCAACATTTGTTATCATTACAAAAAATAATAAATTGTAACTTTTCATTTATGTCCCGAATTCATTGAATTCATTACATCAGTCAAGTAAAGGTCAATTTCTTAATTACGGAAAATGTGATTTTTTCCATAAATTAGTAATTTTAGGCTAAGAAAGAAAGGTTAAATATGTTTTTATATTCTAGTTAATTTATAGATATTTTTTTTAAAAAAAAAAATCTTTAAATTCATTTATTTGTCAACTACAAGTTGTGCCATAGACAAAAAATTTAATATATTTTTAAAAAAATTCTTCAGTTTTTCAAAATGAAAAGGAAAAATATATTTATACATATATATTAATAGTGTTCCTTGAAAATTCTTCTGATTCATATATTATAGTTCAGTTTAATATCTAAGTGTGAGAGTTGTCTTGAACTTGGGCTTCATTGTGAAATGAATTTTTACAATGAACATTTCTTTTTTCCTGTTTTAATATGATTGGTTAAGGCAGAGAAAACATTTTATTCTTTTTATTTATTCTTCTTATTCAACATTTTATACTTCATTTTAAAATAAACAACTGGCTGTCTATGTGTTTTTTTAATTATTGGCCATTAAAAGTGACATTGATATGCTACATTCCTTATATTAAAATATCCTTAAATATTGTATTTGCAATTAGTAATAAATGATTATTTTCAATTAACAATTTTTTTTAAAAATATACATTTTAATCATACTTTTAATGTAAATTGACAGCAGCGAAGTAAGCTTATTAGAAGATGAATGTCATTTTTTTCTCTCGCTTAAAGATAAATTGAAAACAAGATTTTTTTTTTTTTTACATAATGGTCAAGAATGGTGTTGAGGTCATGGAAGCAATTAGATTAAAAATTTAATTTCTTGGTTATTTAATTTTTATTATTTCTGGGGAATAGTTACCTGTGAAACTTCAAATTGCATTGAGCAGTTAACAAATAATTTTTGCATTACTTTTATTCTTGCATTTGGAGTAATTTTTATGGATTTTGAGATAAAATTCAAAAGTAGTCATTATATAAAATAGTATATAAATCTTTTTTCTTTGAATTGTTTTTTCCCCCATCAACATTCAAAAGTAATTTATTTTACAATATCACTAAGTTTTAACATCATGAATATAATCTTGAATTTTGTCAATCAATTATTTATTTGTATGATAAAAATGTAATAACCAACATTTTACTTTTGATGCTCAATTTTACGAACCTGTAATTTATGAAGTTAGGATTTTACAAACTAGTGGCTATTCCATGGCATGGTTCCTTAGGTGCAATGATAATTTTAATTCCTAATTGGAAATTAAAATTTTGGGGAATCAAATTTAGGAGCACAATTTCTTGCAACTTTCATTTGCATTTATATTTTATCGTCTGATTTTACTTTCATTTTTTATTTCTTTATTTTATTTCATGGTTTCAAAAATTGGATGAATATTTTTATTAGAGTCTTAAATCCTTGACATACTGAATATACAACTTCGCTGCTAATATTGTAGTCCCAGCATTTTAAACAATTTGTGTTGAATTCCTCCCCCAGGGGGTTTACTTTTTTTAAGTAAACACGGTTGTCACAATCCCGGGGTACCCCAGTGATTTATCCTCTTCTTTCTTTTCTTCTTTCCTCTACTCTTCTACTTTTCCTTCCTTTTCTCCCTCATTGCGGTTGCCTCTTTATAGGTTGAAGGCTCCCCTTGAGCAGCTGTCGCCACTCTGTTGCTATTAGCTACTCTTGGGTACTAAATCACCCACGTGTTTGCCGTGCGTGGAGACCTGTGTCCCTGGAAAGGAGGGTCCTGGTAATTGAGGCCCCCAGAGGCTAACACATTACTTTAGCCTCTGCTTCAGATAAACAGGAGGTGTGTAGTGGTCCTCTTAACACCAATCGACTCTGATGGATCAAGCGATCTTGCATTAACTGTGTGACTCGTTAAGGTTGGAGTGCACACCAGTTTTGCATAGAAAGCGTATAAGGTCTGATTAGCATTGTTGCAGTTATCTGCTTCCATTTGTAGCAAAATGTCTTGCAGAGGAAATATTTCTTGCGCTCGTTGGCTAAAGTTGGGCATGAAAGTTCGGACTGTCAAGCAAAAGAAAGATGCGTAAACTGCAAAGGTAATCACCCATCTTATTCTCGCTTATGTCCAACATGGACTTTAAAAAAAGAAATAACAACTGTGAAAATTAAAAATAACATTTCCTATCCAGAAGCCAGACGCATTGTAACAGCTCGAACTCCCTCTGTAGGAATAACTTATGCAAGTACAGTGAAAAAGGTCAGAGTAACTGTTGCCACCCAAAAAGAAAATACAACTCTTCCTCCTATTGAATTTCCTGTAATTTCTGAAAATAATTGACAAAGTCTCATCTTAAGAAAACATAAGTCATCTTCTTAAAGGTACAAAGCTTTTAAGGCTTTGAAACTAAAAGAGGCTACAAAAGGCCCTAAAAAGTCCTCTTTGGCAAGTAGAAAATCTCTCCTTTCTATTCACTCAGATGCAGTTTCTTTGCATCTTTTAAAAGAAGACAAAACCTTCAGTGAGGCGCTATCTAAAATTAAGATGCCCAACCCCATAAAAAGGGGCTTAGAAACTAAAGAATAACTACTTTTATTTCCTGGAATTGCCATGGCATTCGCTTTCATTATGAGAATATCAAACACATAATATCCTCCCAAAACCTTGTATGTGTTTGCCTTCAAGAAACATTTTTGAAACCCAAAAACTCTATACAAATACAGGACTATAATTGTTATAGGAAAGACTGCAATGAAAACGCCACAACGTCTGGAGGAGTGTGCATTTTTTTATCACAGAAATACCCTACTGCTGTACATTCCTTAAATACCAACCTTGAAGCAGTAGCTATTCGAATACATTTAACATCACTTATTTGCAGCATTTATCTTCCTCCACATGATAATATCCACCTGGAAGATCTTAATGATTTAGTTGAACAGTTACCTGCTCCTTTTTTACTGATTGGCGATTTCAATGGACACAATAACCTGTGGGGAAGTTTGAATACAAATACTAGGGGCCGTCAGATTGAGCAGTTTCTTTCTGAAAATTGTCTCTGTCTGTTGAATACTAATGAAACAACATACTTCCATCAAATTACAAAAACATTTCACTATATAGACTTAGCCATCTGTTCTCCTTCAATTCTGCCATCATTGAGTTTAAGTGTTGAAAATGATCTTCATAACAGCGATCATTTTCCTCTTTCCATACACCAGAGTGGATGTAATAGAATGGTGCAAAGACCACCTACATATAGCTACCATCAAGCAAATTGGAATTTATTCACAAAATTAGCTCTTATTACTGAAACAATGGTCAAGATTGAAGATATTGATGAAGCTGTTAGGAAGGTCACAAAATCATTTATTTGTGCTGCCGATACAGCTATTCCAAAATCTTCTTTAAAACCCAAAACACTTTGTAAATCCTGGTGGAATAATGGCTGTCACTTAGCATACAAGGAACAGAAGAAGCTATGGTTCATATTTAGAAGATATCCTACTACGGAGACTCTTCTTGCTTTCAAAAAGGCCAAAGCTTTTCCTCGTAAAACAAGACGTCAAAGCCAGAAAGAATCATGGATCCGTTATGTAACTTCAATATCTACATCCAATAAACAATTATGGAAGAAAATAAAGGCAGCAAATGGGATCTATCAGGATTCTTCTATACCTGTCCTGATAACCGGTACTGCTACATACTCTTTTCCCAGTGATATTGCAAATAAACTTCCTGAAACTTTTTCTAAAGTTTCAAGCCCTGAATCCTATAATAAAAGCTTTCTTCGAGTTAAGAGACATTCTGAACAATTCCCTATAAAATTCAAAGACAGAAATTTCCTTCCATACAACAGTGAATTCCAGATATTAGAATTAAGAAGAGCTCTATCTCAAACTAAACAATCTAGTCCTGATCCAGATGGAATTAGCCACATAATGATACATTACTTAAGTACTGATTCCTTTAATAACTTACTTACCTTGTTTAATAGAATTTGGACAGAGCATAAATATCCCAATCTATGGCGAGAAGCTATTACCATTCCCATACTGAAACCTGGAAAAGATCTTTCCAACCCTTTAAGTTATCGACCCATTGCACTTACGAGTTGCCTCAGTAAAACACTGGAACGTATGGTCATTAGGCGTCTTGTTTACTTGATAGAGAAAAATAAATGTATCCCTTCACTTCAAAGTGGTTTTTGTAAAGGCAGAACTACTCTAAATAATATTATATATCTCGAATCAGATATTCGTTATGCCTTTGTCACTCGAAATCACTTGGTTTCTAAATTTTTCGATATAGAAAAAGCTTATGATAGAACGTGGAGACATGGTATTCTCCGCACAATGTTTGAGTTGGGATTTCGAGGTAATCTACCTGTTTTTATCCAGAATTTTTTAGCATTACGTATTTTTAAAGTACGCATTGGATCGACTTTCTCAAGTCCTTTTACACAAGCTGAGGGAGTGCCTCAGGGTAGCATTTTAAGTGTTATTCTTTTTAATCTCCATATAAGCAATATTTTAAATACCTTTCCACCTTTTATTCATGGTTCATTATATGTAGATGATCTACAGATTTCCTGTCAAGGTTCCAGTATTCCTTTACTCGAACGAAAATTACTATTTGCTGTAAATAACATAGTTTCCTGGTGTGATAGGAATAGACACAAAATCTCTACAACTAAAAGTAAATGTGTTCATTTTTGCCGTAAAACTGGACTTCATGCTGATCCAATCATCAATATACGAAACACACCTATACCAATGGTCGATGAAATTAAATTCCTTGGGATTATATTTGACAATAAGCTTACTTTTCTCTCCCACATTTTATACTTAAAGAAAAAATGTGAAAAGTCGTTAAATATTTTAAAAGTACTTTCAAATACTTCTTGGAATGCCGATCGTGAAATATTACTCAAAATTTATCAGTCCCTCATATTATCTCAAATGGATTACGGTTGTGTTGTATATGGATCGGCAAGAGCTTCTGTTCTTGGCAGACTGGATCCTGTACACCATAAGGCTCTTCGAATTTGCTCAGGTGCTTTCCGAACTTCACCCATTCAAAGCTTATATGTGATTTGTCGACAACCACCACTCCACTTGCGACGTAAGCAGTTATCATTTAACTATTTCTTTAAAATAATGTCAATTCCCAATCATCTGCTGAAATCAACTGAACTTGCTCTTAGTCTGAAGAGACTGTACGTCGCTCGCCCCTACAATATCTTTCCCTTTATAGAGAGGATAAAATCTTCTATCTCAAAATCAAACCTCTCAGATATAGAGCCTGTACCTACTGATTCGTTGGGTTAGCTCCATGGAACATTATTACTTTGAATCCTTTTGCTAATTATATTAAATACAACACTTCTCCAATCATTTATTTAAATAATATCATTTATAGCTATGGCCTCCATACTTCTTGTTGTATTTATACGGCCGAAGCTACTGCGATCATATATGCCCTCAAATTTTTAACAACTAGCTCATATCGTAAATTTTGCATATATACTGATAGTCTGAGTGTTCTAAAACAGTTGAGTAATCTAAATGGTGATTGTCATCCTGTTGTAACTATATTGCACCAACTGCATACATTATACAACAGGGGGTTTGATGTGATATTTTGCTGGATTCCCAGTCACGTGGGAATTGTTGGGAATGAAATGGCGGACACAGCAGCAAAATCGGCTTCTATTATTCGTGATCCCAAAGTTCCCTTTACAGATATTAAAAAGGCTGTCAACAAATATATCTTTTCATTGTGACAAGAGACTTGGAATTCACAAGTAAACAATAAGTTACACCTCATAACATCTATTAAATCATTTCCTGTTTTAAAAGTACGGAATTTAGATGTAAAATTGACTCGTCTCAGGATCGGTCGCATGAGATTTACTCACAAACACTTACTTTTTAACAAACATCCACCACATTGTATAAAATGTTATGTTGCATATTCCATTTATCATATTTTAATCGAATGTCCTAATTTTAAAGACTATAGTTCATTGTTTTTTAGCTCTGTACTTTTAAATCTGGAAAATTTAATTGGTATAAGCCCAAATCCTAATATATTTTCCTTTTTACGTGTCATAGGTTTTTTAAACAAAATATAATTTTATCTTATGAAAATTTAGATTTAATTTTAACAACTCTTACATTTTACCAGGGATTTTAATAAAAAAATAAAATTATACTGAATCCAATGTCTGGCGCAGCTTGTCCGTAATCGGACCTTGTGCCATTAAACCCTACCAATCAATCAATCCCATTTAATCCAACTCTCATCTTACAATACATGCATCAACATATAATCAATAGCTTCAAGTGCAAAATGTAAAGAATAATCTTAAAGAACTTTTGCAAGTAGTTGATCATAGTTTGGAAATTTCATGAAATTGATATTCTAGACTTAATGACTTGTCAATCTATAGTTGAAATAATATGCCAGGGAAAAAACAGTACTTAAACATTTTGATGTTCATCCTTTATCAAAGAAACCACCGTAAGTGAAGAAAGACAAGATTATTTATCTGACTTCTTGAGTGAAGACGAGTTATGAACTCTGACAAAAAGAATCATTGCTGCCTGAAATTTCATTTCAAGACTTTTCAAATATTGGATTTAGATTTACTCTGTTCATAAATAGTATTGGATGTTTAAATATTAAAAAAACTGATTAAAAGAACTGATATCAAACAAGAAAATGATATGACATTGTGACTTGCAAAACAGGTGAATGACCAACAAGAATGAAATATTTTTGTGATAAAATGACTAAAACGCTTTCTTACATTGAAAACATAGAAACATGTGTGAAAATAATTTGAAACAGGAAAAAAATATTCCTTTGCCTGATTTTTCATCAATAAAATGAATGTAAGAATTGTTTTTTTAAATGGGAATTTTATTTTTCATGTGTTACTTATATAATGCATAAAAATAATTTTTCTAATATTTTATTTATCTAATATTATTTTTCTGAGGTTTCTTTAAAGAGAGAAAGAGTAGTTAGCTTTTAAAAATTGTATTAAGAATTATTTCATTGAAAATTCTCATTGGTCCCTGAGAGTTCATAACACTGAGAGTCAAATATTTTATTGCAACTTTATTCACATAATATGGACAAATACAACCACAAGCAAAACATAATTATTAGAAATCACCATAATCATTATTAAATGCTATAATAAAGTATTTTAATTGATTTTATTAATGTATTATTCATTTTAAGTTTTCTTTTTTGTGCAAAAATATTTTTATTTTGTGACTCATAAATTTTAGGAATGAATTCTATAAAGATTTTAATTTTGTTATAAGGAATAAAATAGCATATGCAGTATGTGTAAAATAAATGTTTTTAGATTACCAACAAAAATATTATCAATGTATGATTTAATTACATTTTTATTATAGGTTTCTGATTTAGTTGCAGTGCATGCTGTCCTGGATGTTCCTGAGCAAGAAGTGCATCGAGAATTAGGAATCATTGGAAAGTGGATTTTTGGTATAGTGTCAAAAATACACAAAGGAATGTATACCATAAAAGATATGGATGGACTTGGAGACAAGTATGTTGTTCCTAAACACAAAATGATAGCACTTCCTCACTGCATAGCTGATCCCAAAACTAATCCTGAGGCAATTTATCCTGAGCGTTCTCTGGTATTAGCACTTTACGCAGGAACTACTTGTTTCTATCCTGCTGTTATTGTAAAATCACCAGAAACAATAAATCAGGGTTATAAAATGATTTTTAGAGACTTCAGTGTTCCTAACAGTGAATGGGGAGCAGAAATTGAAGTTGATCAACTATTTGTTGCACCCTTTGTAGATTTATATTCCATTGTCTCTAAACAGGAGCAAGAAAAGCTAATTAGTATTTATGGGGATATTGCTGTCATGCCCATCAAAAAACTCCCTCCAAGGGGAATTCAAGAGTTGCCTCTAAACAATGTCCAAGAACCGCCTCAGATTAATGTCCAAGCACCGCCATCAAACTATGTCCAAGAACCGCCTCCAAACGATGTCAAAGAACCATCACCAAAAGGAGTTAAAAAATCAAAGAAAAAAAAAAAACATCGTTCAAAGAAAAAATAAAAAAAGTCACATATAAAATGTAAAAAAAAAAAAAAAAAAAAAGTTGAGAAACTTGGGGAAATAAATTTTTAGTAAGATTTGAATCTGAAAATTTGGTTTTGCATTTTAAATTGCAAATTAAGATATAAGTGTAGATTTTCTTTTTGGATCTGTGCTACATATTAAAATGAATAACATTTTTAATTTTATTCGCAATCAAATTATGTTCTTACATTCATTTGTTTCCTGTATATGAGCTTATATGCTATACCTGTAAAACTATTTTGCTTCACCACTAAAATCGTTAAATTGGTAATAACACTAGACTGCATCTTAAAACTTAATTTTTTAATGCATTTTTCTGGATTCAAAAAAAAAAATTATTTTGTAAATAAGTTGACATATTGTATTTTTTTAAATAGTATTGATTCTTAAACATAACTAGTCATGTAAAATGTAAAAAATTGCTAATTTTGTAATCATATATCATAGTTTGTAATCGTGTAAACAGTCAAAAGAAAAAATTTTAAAAATTAACTTACTTCTTATTCATTATATTCTGTTTGATATTTCATATCTGGTTATATCAGTGATTCTCAACCTGTGGGGCGCGCCCCCCTAGGGGGGCGCGAGAAAACTAATGGGGGGGGCACAAGCATATCGAAGAGAAAATGTTATTTAAAAAATTTATTAAGTGACCTAAAGGAAAGAATACACAAATATACAAAACAAAATACATTTCGACATATTTAATAATTAACTTATTAAATTAAAACAACGTACTAAATTAAAAACAAATTTAATAATTATTAGTGACTTCCTTGGGCCTGTCTTTCAGAGCAAAGTTTTTCGAAGGAGGGTTTAATATTAGAAATAGACACTCTCAGTTCTTTTTCTATATTTAGCTGAGAACTATCTTTTTTTTTTCAAAGAAGCCACCAATTAAATCCAGTTTCACAAAGGTAAGATGTTGAAAATGGTAGTAGAATGCGAAATGCCCTTGTTTTTAGTGCAGAAAACTCATCATCCACTCCTGCCCAAAATTCAAAGAGTGATTCATAACTAAATTGTCTTTTGGTTTCGCCGCTTGCCGTGAAGTCTATGTAGGTTTCTTCCTCTTCGATTGAGAGTCCTTCGGGAGTATTTTGAAATCGATCCCTCACCCACTTGTAACTTGATATCAGTTTGTCGTCAGCAAGAAAGTACTTTTTTAAATTCTTTGCTAGCATTGCTAAATGATTTTCGATGGTTACAAAAACAACTTTTACATGTTGTTCTTCAGCCTTGTAAGTTTTAATACAATCATTCAAGTTTGCAAACAATGTAAAGTTTTCTTGCTTTAAATTTCTGCTCCACAATTCCAATTTCCTACAAAAAGCATTAACTCTATCACTCGTATCCAACATCGCGAAAATTCTCAGCTTCCGGTCTGTTTTCCTCTTCTAGGAGAACGGTGATTTCTTCTCTTAATTCATAAACACGTTGCATAAATTTCCCTCGTGATAACCATCTTGCCTCGCCATAAAATAGTAACGATGAATGTATTGCACCCATGTCTTTACAAAGTGCGGAAAAGATTCTTGATTTCAGGGGTCTCATTTTTATATAATTTACTACGGTTACAACCGTAGTTAACACAATATTCAAACCAGGACTCATTTCTTTGGAAGCCAAAGCTTCTCTGTGGATCATGCAATGTGTCCAGACGCACTGTGCCGATTTTTATTTCACAAATGCTTGAATACTTTGGAATCTTCCTGTCATAGAACGAGCACCATCCGTGCATATTCCGACGCAATTTTTCCATTCTATGTTTGCTTCGTTAATAAAATCATTTAAGATAGCAAATAAAGCGAGTGCTGTTGCTTTGAGTTCTATTGGTTTGCAGAAAAGTAATTCTTCAACTACTGACAAATCATCACAAAATCTAACATAGGCGATGAAATGAGCATCTTTATTACTATCTGTTGCCTCATCGACTTGTATTGAAAACAATTTGTAACTCAACTTCAACGAAAGCTGACACTCTACATCTTCAGCTATTTCAGCAATTCGATGGGCAACAGTATCATTTGAAAGAGGTATAGATTGCATTTGTTTTGCAAAATTATCTCCAAACATAATTTCTACAATATCAATCGCGGCTAGCAAAATAAACTCTTCACCAATGGTGTGAGGTTTTTTACATCTGGCTATTTTATATGAAACTTTGTAAGAGGCAATTAAAGCTTTTTCATTCGCACACAAAGTTTTTTTAAACAATGATTTTTGCTTTTCATATGATTTTAATTTTAATTCGAAGAATTCTCTGGGTTTGTTTACGTACTCACTATGAAGCGTTTCCAAATGTCGTTTAAGTTTATTAGGTTTCATGCTGTCTACCGCCAACATTTTTGAGCAAATGATACACAGGGGACTTTCTTCTTCATTTACTTCAGTACTAGTGAACCCAAAATTTAATATTCTTGAGAATATTTTCTTGATTTTATTTTCGGAACCACGCTCATCTGTGTACTTGTTGATGCTTGTCTATCGTCTAATGCTCGCTTACGCCCGCTTAAAAATTTATCCATGATTCTGCATAAGTCTGCTACCGTGAATATTTAATACGGTGAATTGCAATTACACGAAAATCTATATAATATACACATTCAGAATAGATTCAATAGCGATAGAAGGATCGACTCGAATGAGATTGTCTGGAATTGAAATTGGCGTCATAGAACTTTCTTCTTCTCTCTATGATAAAACATTTGTTCACATCTGCGCACGCTCCTAGCTTAATTTTTTGCTGACCAGACAAATTTCAGACAAATCGAAACTTCTCGCGAGACCGTGAGAATGCCCGACATGGCGGGACGCAAGAGCAATAGAAAAGCATAGGATTCTTGTTTTTTCAATGCTGAGGATCGGTGTTGCAAAATGTCAATAAATTTCGGTATTCTTGGTAATTTGTTAAGTTTAAAATTAAGGTTGTAGTGTAAGTTAAGCGCCAAAATACTCAAAGTACATTATTATTGTATATATTTTATTGTATGCGGTGGAAGGGGGGCGCGATGAAAATTATGATTGAAAATTGGGCCGTGAATACTAAAAGGTTGAGAAACACTGGGTTATATTGTAAAATCATACGAAAACATCATCGCTTTTACTTACATATTTAAAATGTTCAGACTGTGTCATGAAAATATTAAAAAATGTCATTATAAAGTTAAAATATGTATAATAGGATCAAAAATTTTCTCCAGTAGCAATAGATTATGAGTTCCAGTGTTAAAATCTGTAAAAATTTCCAATCAAGATTATCTGCATAAAAATAATCAGAATATTTTCTTTTTTAATTGTCAGTGAGATTTTTTGACATCGCAATTGATAAGTTTACTCTAATAAATATCTGCTTGATATATTACAAACTTATTTTTTGTTATTGAAAAAATTGATTTGTTCTAATCTAAAAAATAATGAAAGTTGAAAGAAATATTGTCTTTATCGTAGTGAAAATCGATTTCTTAGATGTTTTTGAAATAATTAAAATGTTCATCATTTTTTCTGGATTAGTTTTCTTCTAAATGTTTAATGTTCATTTTTCCAAACTACATCACAAGCAAATTTTGTATGTGGCTGTATAATTTTATAAAATAAAACTTGATGTTTATAATATAGTAATTATAATATTATATATGGTCCACACACAAACATTAACATCAAATTGATATGCCAATTGTCCTATAAAATGAAATTTTGCTAAAGGACATGTGATTGTTAATAATAGTGATAGCTGGTTTTCACCTTGTTAATTGATTGTTGCTCAGCATTGCAGAACAGTATTTCCCTGTATGTTATCAAAATTTCATTCAATGTGATTGTTAAGAACAGCATATAACTGTGGCTCTATCGTGAGAAAAACTTTGATATGATTACTGCAACAGAATGTCCCAAAATTTGAGAAATTTAATTGCAGTTTAGTTCATGACAGATAGTGAAAATTTAATCAGTGAAACAGTTCTTTAATGGGTTGTGGTTTCTTATGCTTAACTGAAAACTTATCTCAATTTTTTCAAGTTTTCATGTAGTCAACAATATATAAAATTTCTCAAACAGTCTTGTAAAATTAAATAAAAGACTGACAAATGAGCCAGTAACCTTAAGAATTATCAATATTTTTTAATCTTTTGTGCATTTAACAATGAAAAAAGGAAGTTTGATATAAATCTAGGTAAATATCAATACTTGAAAGTTTTGAAATGTGGTCAAATTGTACTACAGGGAATCATTTTCACTTTGATTATCCTTCAACATATCAAAAGTTTTTTTGTGTGACTTCCATTATCAAAAATTTTTAAACATTCTGATTCTGAAAATTCTTTAAGTGCTTGTTTAAGTTGTAAGAGTTAATTTATGGTTATTCAATTTTTTTGACTGAAATTGAAGTGTATTTATAGTATCATAGTTTAATGGATTGTGAAAATTAAAGTCATTAATCATTTACATATCTTTGAATAGTTCTCCATTGCCTATTGTAATTTATAGTTTAGAGATGATTAGGTAGCAAGGATTGTATTATATTAACATATACAACGGACCAATGTTTTTTTAAATTATTTTATTCAGACATAAACATACGTAACTAAAATGATATAAGAAATAATTTCCGCTCGAGAATCAACAGCTCTTCTCAATCCACAAACTTATTCTGCTCTATTCAAAACAATATATGTGTCGCGCACGTGCGCAAACGCCTATCATATAGAAAGATTATATTTTAATTTTTTAGGTCAAAGATTTTACACTGGCAGCATTTTATAACATAATAGTATCTTTTAACTATTCTTGTGAATCATTACTGAAGATAGTCATTTTTCATTCTATTTTCTTCAGTAATAGGAAAGTCTTAGATGTATAAGGGGTCAGCCTCAAGACCGGTGTGTTCTTCATTTTCTTAACGAATTTTGAATTTATTAAACAACTTTTAATCCTGTGTTTTGACCCCCATGATGATTGGCTAGCTGGTAAATTTCCCATAACGGCTGCAATGTTTGACAGTAGTAAAAAAGTACATAACTATTATGGGAAGAATTCATAAATAGAGTATCAAACAGTTCAAAAATCGCAGAAAGATGCAAGGCATTGACAGAAAGTTGGATGGTTAGGTTTTATGGCACAAGGTCCAAGAAAGGACACTGCGACAAAAATAAAGTTTCAGTTTTGCATTTACTTTTTTACACCCAAACAAAATTTAAAAACCAAAAATTTTTGTAGGTATATATATAAATATATATTTTAAAAGTCTATCTGTATATAAATTTAATAAAAAGATGTAAAAAAATATGTATATAATTTTACAAATATAAATAAAATTTTAAAACCCTATTGATAAAATTTTAAAAACCTATTGATCTTAAAAGCGCAAACAAGTTTGCGTGGGGTGGTTCCCCCAACGAATGAAATAATGTTAAAAAATCTATATAAAAAAAAAGTAAATGTTCATTGTTAAAATCTATGCATGAAATTAAAATATGGGAGACAGTATATGGTTCATTACACGTTTCACACCATGGATTTAATTTTCTTACAAATAGATGCCTGTGTGTGAAACGCGTGTGTCCGATACGAAGGCGAGTTAATCTAACATCGGCACATCGTAACGGTAAAACCGATGATGGGATGACGTATGGAAAAATGGAATGCAATTTGTTGGGTAACTGCATCCTCCATGACTCCTGCCAGAGAGAATTAACAAATCTTTTAACAACCCTTCTCACGTCGAAAAGAGGGACAGCTGAATGATGTACAGACGATGCAGCTTTAGCAGCTGCATCTGCCTTTTCTTTTCCCTCGAGACATACATGACTTGGGATACAACAGAAAATAATGCCATAACATTTGCCAGCAAGGGAATCCAAAGATCCGAAAATCTTCGACACAACAGGATGGCAATAATTTGAATTTTTCAACGCTTCTAATACACTCAAACTGCCTATACACACCAAATTTAATTATAATAATCTGTATTCACAAGCTGAAGGGCTTGATGAATGGCCGAAACTTCAGCTGTAAAGATGGAGCAGGACGTATGGATGCTGTAACCATAACTGGTATTAGCATAGAATATGCCACAGCCAATATGTCCTGCAGTTTTAGGTTCATCTGTGAATACAGGCGTGTATGATGAATACTGACAGCGATGTGAAAAGAAAAGCTGTTGAAAAACCGTTTAGGTTGTGTCCGATTTTGTAAACTGAGAAAATGGATTAATGTTTATCTGTGGATCATACCAGGGTGGATGTGAATGTAAGTCCGTTTTAGTAACACGAACGCATATAGGTCTGTTAAAAAGAGTTGAGCTTTAGTTCAAGTGAGAAAGGGTTGGATGCTACATGGTCGAGCATCATATAATCTGTTCAAGGAAGGAGTATATACCAAGGATCGCAAAGGATGTTGAATGTCAGACATAACTTTACCGTAATAATTGAGAGACAGCTGCTTTCGTCTCAGGTCTAAAGGCAATTGTTGGCAAATCCCATAGAGACTCTGGACGGGTGATGTGCGGAATGCTCCTGAACATATCCTTAAAGAAGAGTGATACATGGTGTCCAGTCTACGTAAAACAGAAGACCTAGCCGATCCATACACAACAAATCCGTAGTCAATACGAAATAAAATGAGTACTTGATAGACTCGAAGGAGTGACAAGCGATCAGCACCCCAAGATGTATTTGAAAGCACCTTGAGGATATTAAGCAATCACTCGCACTTCCGATAATGTAAAACATGCGGAAGAAAGGTCAACTATCGGTTGAATGTCACACCAAGAAATTTAATCTCGTTGACTACAGGTATTGTAGTGTTGTTCAGATGAATAACAGGATCGCTGTGAAGGCTGGTCTTCTTGCAAAAATGGACACAGCAGCTCTTGCTAGGAGATAATGTAAAGCCATTCTCTGCACACCATGCAGCTATTTTATTAACAGATGTTAGTAGTTGCCTCTCAATTAAACGCATGTTCGATCCCTGGCAAGATATTTGCAGGTCATCTACATAGATTGTGCCATGAACCGATGATTAAGCATGGAACTGATGTATAAATTAAAAATTGTTACACTTAAAATGGAGTCTTGGGATACACCCTCGGCTTAAATAAAAGTATTGGACAAAAGGTGACCAATAGAAACTTTAAAAACACGGGTACATAAGAAACTCTGAAGGAATATCCGGAGATTACCCCGAAAGCCAAAATCATATGATGAACGGAAAATTCCATATCGCCATGTACGTTCGTATGCCTTCTCGATGTCGAAGAAGATGGAAACCAGATGGTTCCTCCGCACAAAAGCGTTGCGGATTTGGGTTTCGAAGAATGTTATGTTATCAAGAGTGGATCTTGCTTTACGGAATCCACTCTAATTGACATGTGTATATTTATTTTCTTCTAAGACATACACGAGACGAAAGTAGACCATGCGTTCGAGAATCTTACAAAGGCAACTCGTCAGAGCTAATGGCCGGTAATGTGAAGCATTCGAAGGATCTTACCAGGTTAAAGGGCCGGATTTACTATTGCTAAATGTTGAAGCATAAGATAGCTAATTCCATCAGGTCCTGGACCGAAATTATTGGCCTGCTGTAAGGCTTTCTTCAATTCTAACATCCGAAATTCGCAGTTGTAGGGTAACGCTTGTCCATAGTTGAAACTAATTGGTGTCGCTCAGCGCGAGTCTTAATCTTTAAAAATGAAGGACTGTAAGAGTCGGTGCTTGAGATACTAGCAAAACCTTCACCAAGGACGTTAGCTATTTCCTTAGGAGAAGAATGTATAACAGCTCCGGTTTTTAGTATAGGAATGGAAAATTCCTTATAAATTCCATTGGCTGTTTTTACTTTTCTCCTCAACTGCTTATTGGATATGGAAGAATTTATTGAAGATACATAGCAAGACCAGGAGTCCTTCTTACTTCTACGACGAGCTCTGTTAGCTAATGCTTTTGCTTTCTTAAAAGCGATTAAATTCTCCATTGTGGGGGTACCTCTGAAACAACCCCCATAGCTTCCTCTGTTTCTTGTATGTATTTCGACACTCATTATTTCACCATGGTTTACAACGCCTGTGTGGTGTAGAGGAACAATTTGGTTGGTTGGGTTGGGTTTTATGGCGCAAGGTCCAAAAAAGGACATGCTGCGCCAAATTTTAGATTTTATTTTACTATTATTTTAAAACCAAGCAACAATAAAAAAGTTTAATAAAGACAAAAAAAATTGTATATAATGGCATTAAAATCTATAATCTTAAAATAGTAAATAGAATGAAACTATAAATTTATAACTACACTACTGGCCATTAAAATTGCTATACCAGGAAGAAATGCAGATAACAAATTGATATTTATTGGACAAATATATTATACTAGAAATAACAAGTGCTTAAATTTTCAAAAAATTTGGCTGGATCCTGAGAAATCAGTACCGAGAACAATCACCTCTGGCAGTAATAACAGCAGTTATACGCCTGGGTATTGAGTCAAACAGAGATTGGATTGCACATACAGGTACAGATGCCCATGCAGCTTCAACACGATGCCACAGTTCATCAACCGTAGTGACTGGCATTTGGTGACAAGCCACTCGCTCGGCAACCATTGACCAGACATTTTCTATTGGTGAAAGATCTGGAGAACGTGCTGGCCAGGGCAACAGCTGAACATGTTTCGTATCAAGGAAGGTCCGTACAATACTGGCAACATGCGGTCGGGCATTATCCTGCTGAAAAGTAGGGTTTCGCAGGGCTCGAATAAAGGGTAGAGCCACGGGTCGTAACACACCAGAAATGTAACGTGCACTCTTCAAAGCACCGTCAATGCGAACAAGAGGTGACCGAGACGTGTATCCAATGGCACCCCATACCATCACGCCAGGTGATGGGCCAGTATGACGATGACGAATGCATGCTGCCAGTGTGCGTTCACCACGATGCCGCCAAACACGGATGCGACCATCATGATGCTGTACACAGAACCTGGATTTATCTGAAAAGATGACGTCTCGCCATTCCTGCGCCCAGGTTCGTCGTTGATCACACTATTGAAGGCGCTCTTGTCTATGACGCAGCGTCAAGGGAAGCCGCAGCCATGGTCTCCGAGCTGAGAGTGCATGCTGCTGCAAACGTCGTCGAACTTTTCGTGCAGACTCTTGTTGTCTTCCAAACGACCCCATTTCTTGCCTCACGGCTCGTGACGTGGTTGCACAATCCATTACGGCCATGCGGATAATATGCCTGTCTTCTCGGCTGCTAGTGATAGGTGGCCGTTGAGATCCCGCATGGTGTTTCGTATTACCATCCTGAACCCATCGATTCCATATTCTGCTAACAGTCATTGGATCTCGACCGACGCGAACAGCAATACTGCGATAAGATAAACCGCAATCCCGGTATGCTACAATTCGACCTTCATCAAAGTCAGAAACGTGCTGGTACGCATTTCTCCTTCTTATACGAGGCATCACAACAAATTTTCACCAGGCAACAACGTTCAAATGCAATTTGTGTATGAGGAACCGGCTGAACAATTTCCTCATTTAAACACAATGTATGTGTCGCTACTGGCGCCTGCTTTGTCTGAATGCGCTGAAAAGCTAATCATTTGCATATCACAGCCCCTTCTTCCTTTCGTATAAATTTCAAGTCTGTAGCTTAGCTGTAGCTTCTTGGTGTAGCAATTTTAATGGCCAGTAGTGTATATACATAAATTATAAGTTAAATAAAATTTAAAAAGCCTATAAACCTTAAAAAGGCAAATAGGTTTATGTGGGGTGTCTCCCCCAATAAATCAAATAATGTTATAAAATCAGTTCTAAAAAAAACGTAAACGTTGGTTGTTAAAATTAGGACATGAAATTAAAATATGATGGACAGTATATGGTTCATCACACGTTTCACAACATGGATTTAGTTCACTTAGGAATAAGTGTCTGTGTGTGAAACGTGTGTGTCCGATACAAAGGCGGGTAAGCACTTCGTAATGATAAAACTGGTAATGTTATGAGGTATGGAAAAATACTGTGCAATTTATTAGTGACCTGCATGCTCCATGATTCTTGACAAAGAGAATAAATGAATCTTTACACCATTTTTCACATCAGAGAGCGGAACAGATGGTGATATATGACCTGATGCAGTCTTTGCAGCTGCATCGGCTCTCTCATTTCCATCAAGACCCATGTGACTTGGTACCCAACAAAATACAATATCGTATCCCTTGCCAGCAAGGGAATCAAGTACTCTGAAAATCTTTGACACAACAGGATGGCAAGTAAAACTATTGTCTCCCAAAGCTTCCAGCACACTAATGCTGTCAGTATACACACAAAATTGACAATGGTTATCTGTATTCACATACTGAAGAGCGTGGTATAAAGCGGTTGCTTCAGCCGTGAAGATGTAGCAGGACGAATATAGGCTGTAGCTATAAGATGCATTATTAATAAAAATGCCACAGCCGACATGTTCTGCTGATTTAGAACCATCTGTGAATACAGGTTTGTATAGTTGATACTGACAGCGATGAGAATAAAAGAGCTGCTGAAAGACAATAGGTGTTGTGTCCAATTTCCTATATTGAGCAAAGGTGTTAAGAATGCTTATGGTTGGGTTATACCAAGGCGGATAAGCAAGACCACCTAGATAACAAGGCCGTGACAGTGAATAATCATCATCGGAGGGAACGAAGTTCGCAAGCGCTGTGAAACTGAACTGCGCGTTGGACTATTGGTGTCAGTTTGTCTAGGTATAGAATATATACTTATTAAATATTTAACGAAATAATAAACACAAATGAATGAAGATTTTATGTTAAAATAAATCGGATTCGTTCTCAAAAATAAATTATTTGATATAAATAAAGTAATCTTCTCTTGAAATAAGGAGATTGTAATAAAATGATATCGTAATATCTACCGACGTTCATAAACACATAGAAAGTTTATTTAAATTTTTTATTACCGTCTTTTCTTTGATGATTTTTATTAACAGCTTTCTAATAAAAATGACATTTATTAATTTATATAAAAAAAAACATTGAGAATTAAAAATATCCACTAATTAATACCAGAATTGATCAGAAAAGAATTTCTATTGAACAAATGATTAAGGATGTGCACATGTATTCAAAATAAAATTCTCATCTCAATTCTGGGGAAAAAAGTACATAAAGATTTTTATTTTATTTACAATTATAATCACTATCACAGAAGAGGGAAAAAACCTTGAGTACAAATAATTCAAACATTGAACACAATTTAAAAAATTCTTCAAAAAGAAGTAATATTTTTTTGATTATAGAATTTATTTAAATCAAAGTATAATCAAACCATCTAGTTTATTTAAAGGTATTATAATGTAATAATATATAGATCACATTTTTCATTTGATTACAAAAATATTTACAAAGCATAATACAAAACTTCAATTACAATGAAAATATTTGGTTCAATAAATTATTTGAAAATTAAAAAGCTTGGATACAATTAAAATTATTAGAATTATACAGTAGGAAATTATTTTTTGTAAGTGAATGCATTTCACACACAAATCCAATAAAACAGAAAAAAACCAACAGAAAAGATATTAAAACAATATAAACACTTATTAATAATAAACTAATAACAGTTTAAAACACTTAATTTTCACAGACATATCTTTTTATTTAGGTGTAATATTTTAGAAATTATACTAAAGTTTTTTTACATTTATTAGCACTTTTTTTTATTTTTCTCAACATCATTACATCGTTTTTAATAATTATTTAAGCAGATATTCGTAAATGTTTTGATGACATTTGAAACATAAAAATCACAAGATTTATTACATTCTAAACACACATTTTCAAATATAATATTATTTTCTTCAAGAAATATTTTAGTTAACTTTACCAGTAGCATTACTTGATTTTTACAAATTAAAAATTCATGTTCATATTCAGTTATAGAAACTATCTGCAAAAATATTAAATAACAAATTGATAATACATTAATAATATGTAAGGAAGGGATTTTCAAACCTCCTCTATTCAACATATATAAATATTGGAAATTCTCATGAGATTTTACATCAAGTTCTAAATCTTTTGAAGTTACATAAGATGGAATACATGCATTACATGAGAGTTTTAATTTAAGAACACAATATCCTGCAATATATGTTAGAACTTTTAAATCATTTTTGGTTAAGTTTTCAAAGGGTAAATTATCTAAAACAGTTAAAAATGAATCAACATTTATATCACCAATTATGTCACTTTCAAAGGAGTGAGAATCAATCAAATCTGAAATGCTGAAACTGCCATATATTTTAGATTTAACATGTAATAAATTTTTTACTCTTAATTTTTTTTCAGCTTCTAAAATTTCTTGCAATGATATATAATAATTCGAACCAGACATTTGTCGATACTGACCAAATCTAGCTTCAAGAATATCAGTTTGAAATTTGCCACATAGTATATAATTTACATTTAATTCAGTTAATAGGTACATAATAATTGATATCATACATGAAGAAGTATGGCAAAGAGCATTAGAAGCTTTGGCATTAGAAAAAAGTGATGATATCATAAATGCTTGCACTGTAGTTGCAAGGGCTTTTTTATTATGAGTAAATCCACAAAATGTTTAGTTTTTAAAAGTTATGTGAGGTCTTATATATATTTTATCAATAAGTAAATTTACAATTCTTTCTTTTTCTGATAAACTATTACACTTACCTTGCAAAACACTAAAATTTTCATCTGTTATTCCTGATTTCACTTTTAAGTTAACAGAAAGTCTTTTAAGATGTCGTAAACTTGGTAAGCGAATAATGTTACTTGAGTACAAATAATTATAAGCTGTGGTCGATTTTATGTAAATACAATATGCAAAAACTAGTAAATCAGTTGAATATCGTAAACCATGTAGTGGTTTATTCAAATATGACATTTGCTCTAACAAAAACTTAGCTGAATCAATTTTTTCAGGGATACAATCATTTTCAACAAATGACTTCCAGCATTCAATTGATTCAGTAAATTTTGTTTTCATAGGGCATATTGTGCAGTCATTATAAGAAGAAATGTAATTCAATACATTTTCAAGTTGAATCCAGTACTTTAATTCATGTGATATTTTTAAAACTTCAAAAAATACTTCATTATCATATACAAGATCATTAATTGAAAACATCATGTTTAAATTTTCATCAATTTTTAATTATTTTTAAATTCGGTTGACATGAGATAAAAATGAAAGTTATACATTTTTCACAACTATGTAATAAAATATCATTTTCTAAAGTAAAATTAAATGAATACTCTTTGTCGTTTAAGCCTTTGATAATGGAATTCAGAGATGTTATTTTATCCTTTTCAATCCATTTATTTAATTCTTCTTCATGAAGTTTTTTCATCTTAGCTTGACGTTCAAAAGTCACTAATCGTTCTTGAGGAATTTGAGTCATATACTTAGGAAAGTCAGGAAACACACAAGGATATGCACCTTCAGAAAGTTTAGGAATATGTCGAGGACAACTAATGCTTTTCCCATCATCAGTGGTGATAATGTCATGGCGAATAATATCTTTATCCAAAAAATGTTTGGAAAACACAACACTGTCTTTTGTTAACTAAAAATCATCCCTTGATATTTTTTTAACCAAAGAGCTTTTAGCTGTTCAGATTTTGGAAATCTGAAACAGGTAACATAATCTTTACCAGGACGTTTTGATGTACAGTTTGGAACACAACAATACCTTGGCATATTTCTGCAAAAAGAGAGAAGTTAAAATCTTATTAACTAATATAGAAAAGTGGCTTAATTCATTAAGAAAGATGTTATATATTTGTTAATAATTATAGAATAATTTAATAATTATTGAATTTTAGAATTATTTTTTTAATATTGTTATATGTTCAAAGATTTTCTTCTGTTTAAAAAAATGTAATATTTATAGAGTTTATTACTAAAATATTTGAAAAAAGTTAGTTTCTTATAAAATATGTATAATTTAAGACATTTTCCGATTAAAAATATTCAAGAATCATCAATTAAGAATTAATCAACCATAATGTCACTAATGCTATCGTCAAAATTTTGAGAAGTGAAACTTGGTTTAATATCTTTAGAATTCTAAATTATAGTATATGCAATATTATGTAATTCACATTTCGTATATCAGTAACATTTTTTAAATATAAATAAAAAGAATATAGCAATATTCTAGAAAAAGAAAACTTCTCTAGATTAAAATTATAGAAAATAGAACATTAGGACTAGATTCATATTAATCGTAACAGAAATCATGTTCTAAACAATTGGTATTATGCATAAAATACTTAAAAAGTAAACACCTATTTAACTCACACATTTCAGTTGACTTCAAGTTTAAAATAAGTATTTTTTTTACATATAATTGCATTGAGATGCAAAAAATTTAGATTAACATATGAAATTTTTCTGCTTTACTGACACATCGAAGCGTAGCATGGAACACAACACAAGTTTAGACGTTCCCTCCGATGATGACGTCAACGATCCCATGATTCTCAGCTGTCATAGCCTTGATTTCTAGAAAGCCTTGGGATGAGCCAGTGATTGAACTGTCTCAAACCGAACATCACATAGGTCAGAAAGCCACAGATGGGATTTGGTACGTGTGAGAAAAGGTGGGATGCTCATAGGACGAGCATCATAAAGTCTCTTTAGAGAGGCATTAAGAACCATAGAGCTTAGGGGATGATGAGGGGTCGATTTAATTTTAGTATAATAATTGAGAGACTGCTGCAATCGTCTCAGGTCTAATGGTATTTGTTGGCAAATCGCGTAAAGACTCTGGACGGGTGATGTGCGGAATGCGCCTGAACATATTCTCAAGGCAAAGTGATGGACAGTGTCCAATCTGAGTAAGACAGAAGACCTAGCAGATCCATACACAGCACATCCGTAGCCAATGCGTGATAAAATTAGAGATTGATAAACCCGAAGGAGTGATGATGTACGATCGGCACCCCAAAATGTATTTAATAACACCTTGAGGATATTAAGCGATCGCTGACACTTCTTCTGCAGGTATAAAACATGCGGAAGAAAAGTTAATTTTCGGTCGAATATCACTCCAAGGAATTTTACCTCATTGACCACAGGTATTGGTGTATTATGGAAGCAAATCACTGGATCATTATGCAAGCTTGTCTTTCTGCAAAAGTGGACACAACTACTCTTGCCAGGAGAAAGAGTATGGCCATTTTCAGCACACCATGCAGCTAATTTATTTACAGCACTTTGTAATTGTCTCTCAATTAATCGCATATTGGACCCCTGACATGATATTTGCAGGTCATCAACATATAAAGTTCCATGCACAGAAGGTGAAAGTTGATGAAGTATGCAACTTATATAGAGATTAAAAAGTGTGACACTTAAAATACTACCCTGAGGAACACCCTCGGACTGAATAAAAGTATTGGAGAAAACTGCACCAATACGAATTTTAAAAACACGGGAGCGTAAAAAATTTTGCAGGAATATCGGAAGATTACCCCTGTAACCAAAATTATATAACGTACGGAGAATTCCATATCGCCACGTACGGTCATGTCAAAGAAAATGGAGACCAGATGGTTTCTTCGCACAAAAGCGTTGCGAATCTGGGTCTCCAAATATGTTATATTATCCAGAGTAGATCTTCCTTTACGGAAGCCACTCTGATTCATAGGAATACATTTATTTTTTTCCAAGACATATACGAGTCGGTTATTGACCATACGTTCCAGAGTCTTACATAAGCAGCTGGTCAGATCTATTGGTCGATAATGTGAAGGTTCCGAAGGATCCTTACCAGGCTTCAGGATTGGAATTACTATTGCTTCATTCCACATAGATGGGAATTTATTTTCAGTCCAGATCCTATTGAACAAATGCAATAAGTTCAATAGAGAGTCTGGACTTAAATGAATGTTGAAGCATGTAATAGCTGATTCTATCAGGTCCTGGACTGGTGTTATGGGCCTGCTTTAGAGCTTTCTTCAGTTCCAACATCCGAAATTCCCTGTTATAAGGCAATGCATGTCCAAGGTTGAAACGAATTGGTGTTTCTTCAGCACGACTCTTAATCCTTAGGAACGAAGGTTTATAAGAGTTGGTGCTTGAGACACTGGCAAAAGTTTCACCAAGGACATTAGCGATATCCTTGGGAGAAGAGAGTATAGCAGCTCCGGTTTTTAAAACAGGAATAGAAAATTCCTTATAAATACCATTGGCAGCTTTCACTATTCTCCATAATTGCTTGCTGGATGTGGAATGTGTTATTGAAGAAAGATAGCGAGACCAGGATTCCTTCTGACTTCGACGACGAGCTCTGCGAGCTAATGCTTTTGCTCTCTTAAAGGCAATAAGGTTCTCCGTTGTGGGGTACCTCCGAAAAAACTCCCATAACTTCCTTTGTTTTTTATAAGTTTCTCGGCACTCAACGTTCCACCACGGTTTGCAACGCCTTTTTAATGTAGAAAAACTTTTAGGTATTGCTGTATCAGTTGCTATGATGAATTATTTCGTAGTTAAAGGACTGCAAAATTAAAGCCCATTGTAAAAGTCTAAGATTTGTTCCGGTATATATTCTTTTCCAACGACACTAATGGATTATGATCTGTTTGTATTACAAAACGTTGATGACCTTTAAATAATACTTTAATTTTTTAACTGCAAAAACGATAGTGGCACATTCTTTCTCGGTAGTCTGAATATCTTTGGATTGTCTAATATCTTTGGATAAATCTGAATATCCTTGGATTTCTAATCTTCAAAACAACAATGCAGTTTTGTTTCCTAACAGATACCTTCCTTAGTCTAAGGAGTCTCTGATAACTGCAGCTTTAGTCATTATGTGTCCCATTTCAAGTTCAACTTCAACAAGAGGTAAACAAATCAAAGTTTCTTTCAATGGCGTTTTACGTATTTATTACAGATCAGATCCAAAGTGGCACCAGTATCTCTCCCAATGTTCATTTTTATACCATTTACTTTGCCTACAGTGTTATAATGTGCCATCAATTTATCAATATTTTTATCAGCCACGACATGAGAAATGGATTCTGTAGTTTTCTTTATTTTATCGCACTGTGATCGAGATGATTACTCGGACCACATTCATAACAACGCAGAATTTTTCTTCTATCGAAATCCCTTTCTTTCTGTTTATCTTGAGATGCTTCAGATTTTATTTGGATTTTAGGTTCGAAATTTCTCAAATTTGCTAATGGCTTGCGATTCCAATTTTGGTTTCGAAAACCGGAAAATTTTCATTTAAGTACTTCTTTCCTTTTAAAACTTTGTATTATGTTTTTTTAATCGTCTGATTTTTCAGCTAATTCATATGGAGCTGTAAATTTAAGCCAATCTTCTAACTGCCCAGTAACAATCAAATCTTTGAGTTGCTGAAAGGTCTTAACCTTTAATTCGGATATACATTCTGTAAAATAACTAAAGAGTTCTTGGGCATAATTTCTCCAAGTTTTGTCTGAAGATCTGTGATGTCTGTAGAAACATTGTTTCAATTTTTCACTATTCAACTTATATCTTTTCAAAATAAGATTTTTGACAAAATCATAGTTACTAGCATCACAAGGCTGTTCTCTAGCTAACATATTAGACAAGTCAGTAGGTAAAACTGCTAACAAGTATGCAACCCAATCTTTCTTCGGCACCTCTGTGCCATTTCAGCTCTTTTTTGAAAATTTATTAAATACAGGCTCATTTCGTCATGGTTTTCATCATACTTTTGAATAATGTGTGAAAGTGGAATTTTAGGATTAAACTCGACTCTACCTTCTGATTCAATTTTCTGATTAATTTCTCGTTGAGTCAGTTCTAACCTTCTCATTTCTAGTTCGTGTTGTTGAGCTTCTCGAGCCATTCGTTTTTCTCTTTCTTTTTCATCTTGTCTAATTTTTCTTCTTCCATTTGTTTTCTATCTTCGATAATTTTATCCACACACAAGAAGTTTTACTTCTTCCTTTCTATAAGCATCACTACTTAAAATTAAAGTTTTAATTTCTGGAGTTTTATTTGAGGTATCTGCTTCCACTCCCAGTTCTTCACATCTCTAACAATTCATTTTTCCTAGCTTTAGCTAAATAGGCCATAATTTTTTTTAATTAGGTCAACAATATCAGAACGCTTTAATAAAGTGTTGAATAGAACAAAGCTTAAATATATATAGGATTAACTAATGGCTCATTTATAGGGGAAAAAATAGTCTTAGCATACTTTTGATATCAATACATCATTCTTTATAAAGCAATTTGTCAAAACTTTAAAATATTTGTTATTTTAATAATTATTTAACAAATTATAATCTTATCAGACTGCATTCATAAGACTAAAACACGTTATCAAAGAAAGTTTAGTGAAATATATCAATATATATTATTACTTTTTATTATTATTATTAATAATTATTAACCAAAATAGTACCCTATAAATGTTACATAATCAATAAAATATTCTAAATATTTCTCCCTCAACTATAACACTTCATATTAGATTTGACTATATAACTTTTGTTTATAAATTAAATCATTATTTATAAGTTAAATATATTAGTTCACAACAATTATAAATTCTTAATACAAAACTCGATACACAGATATTTTTTCTTAACTGTTAACTTTCAACATCAGAAACAAAACCAAATAAGAATACTTTTTTACCCATTTCTATTTCTCAAGTTTCAAGTTCAAATTTTCAAGTTTTTCTTTTTTTTTCGAAACACACTATAAATCATACAAATACAGTACACTCTGTTCGTAAATCAAAATAAAATACACACTGACTGTTTAAAAGAAATGCTATCAATTATTCATAAAATCTAACAAAATATATTCATATTCCGAAACATTGTCATTTAAATCAAAACAAAATTTTATATTAAAAATTCTAATCAAATTCTATTTAAATACTTTATAAAGCAAAACTAAACATGCTTTTATTTGAATAATAGAATATTAATTTATAAGTATTTAATATTTAAATGTACTAAAACAAATATAAATTATCAATTTTTTATTCTAAGCGAACATAATCCGAGCATAAAAATATTCACAATCATTTATAACGAAAACATGTAAGAAAAAAATAAGAAATATATATCCTCTCATCAATTTTATAATTCTTTCAAATTGCAGAATTTATTCATACTTAACATTCAACACAATTTTGATTTCATAAGAGTCATATAATAAACCAGTAATAGAAATACCAAAAGAATTGAAGAATGTATACGTTTACAGAAACAAAATGTAACTTTCGTTTTAAAAACTATCGTTATAAGAATTCTATATACTCAATTCTATCAGATTTAAATCAGAATACACTGAATAAAACGTAACGAAATAACTTTAGTTATACTTTAAATATTCAATATTCTTCTTATCATTATTTTTTCTTATAGTAGGGATAAGTAAGTGCTCTAAAAACAGTATTCCTAACTTAAAATTTAATATAAAATATGAATTATGAATATTATATTTGTATTTTATTTTCCCAAATTTTAATACAAAATCTCAGATTAAATTTAAATGCCAAGGCACTACAATTAAAAAGGTACTCACCCCTATTTTTCATCTACGATCTGACAACATTTCTGTCAGAATAAACAATGCACTGGATTCATTTTCGAATCCCACAAGCTGCCACCATTCTTCAAATCTGTAGAGATGTGAGTTAAAATTGTGTTGAAAATTAATGATACATGTTAAAGAATTCAATTATTTATTATCCTGTAAGAATGCACAGAACAGAACAACCTAGAACAGAACAAAATATAAATAAAAAATGAAGTTATTATAAACTGAAGAACACTCTTGTCAATCTCCATCGACATCAAAGTTCTCTCCTTCTTCTTAAAAAAATAGTAACAATATCTGACGTCATCTCGCTGCCTCCACAGCGCCATCTCACAATCGTTACAGTTATCGCAGATCATTACAACTTTTATTCAAGCCGAGGGTGTACCCCAAGGCTCTATTTTAAGTGTAACAATTTTTAATTTATTCATTAGTCACATCCTTCATTTTCTATCACCTTCTGCTTATGGCACTATGCATGTAGACGTAAGGATAGTTCATAACCTTCAAATTACAGACCTATAGCTCTAACGAGTTGCCTTTGTAAGACTCTCGAACGTATGGTAAACGCCCGTATCATGTATGTCTTAGAAAAATATATACATATTAATCAGAGTGGATTTCGTAAATTAAGATACACTCTTGATAATATTATATATTTGGAGACCCAAATCCACACTTCTTTTGTGGGAAGAAATCATCTGATCTCCATTTTCTTGGACATTGAGAAGGCATATGACCGTACATGGTGATATGGAATTCTCCGTACATTATATGATTTTGGCTTTCGGGGTAATCTCCCGACATCACTTCAGAATTTCTTAAGCTCCAGTGTTTTTAAAGTCCGTATTAGTCGCCTTTTGCCCAATACTTTTATTCAAGCCGAGGTTATACCCCAAGGCTCTATTTTAAGTGTCACCATTTTTAACCTGTACATCAGCACTATCCTTCATCAAAACTCCTGTTTATGGTACGCTTTATGTTGATGACCTGCAAATTTCTTGCCAAGGTTCAAACATGCATTTAATTGCGAGACAGTTACAAACAACTGTTAATAAGTAAGCTGCATGGTGTGCTAAGAATGGTCATACCTTATCTCCTAGCAAGAGTATTTGTGTCCATTTTTCCAAGAAGACCTGCCTCCGTTATGATCCTACCATTTATATAAATAATACACCTATCCCTGTAGTCAACGAGGTAAAATTTGTGGGTGTAATTTTCGACCGTAAGTTAACCTTTCTTCCGTATGTTTTACATTGCCAGAAGAAGTGCGAGCGATCGCTTAATATCCTCAAGGTGCTATCTAATACATCTTGGGGTGCTGATCGCACATCACTACTTCGAGTCTATAAAGCACTCATTTTATTTCGAATTAACTACGGAAGTGTTGTATATGGATCTGCTAGGTCTTCAGTTTTACTCAGATTGGACACTGTACATCACTCTGCTTTGAGAACATGTTCTGGCGCATTCCGCACATCACCCGTCCAGAGTCTCTATGCGATTTGCCAACAATTGCCTTTAGACATGAGACGAATGCAGCTGTCTCTCAATTATTACGCTGAGATAAAATCTAACACAAACCATCCTTTGCATTCCTTGGCCATTTCTCCTCCATTAAAGAGTTTATATGATTCTCGACCATATAGCATCCAGCCTTTTCTCAGTCGAACTAAAGCTCAACACGTTTTGACAGACCTATATGATGTCCGTTTTACTGAAACGGGCGTACATTCACATTCATCTTGGTATGATCCACAGATTAATATTATAAATCCTTTTGCTCAATTTAGAAAATCTGACACAACCTTTTTGGTTTTTCAACATCTTTATCTATCTCATCGCTGTTAGTATTAATCATACACGTCAGTATTCACAGATGGTTCTAAAACAGCAGGACATGTTGGCTGTGGTATATTTTATGCTAATACCATTTATGTTTACAGCCTCCATTCGTTTTGCCCCATCTTTGCAGCTGAAGCTACGGCCATTCTTCAAGCCCTTCAGCTAGTGAATAGTTTCATAAAATCTGCGTGTATACTGACAGTTTGAGTGTATTAGAAGCGTTGAAAAATTCAAATTATTGCCATCCTGTTGTGTCGAAGATTTTCGGATCTTTGGATTCCCTTGCTGTCAAATGTTATGGCATTATTTTCTGTTGTATCCCAAGTTATGTATGTCTCGAGGGAAAAGAAAAGACAGATGTAGCCGCTAAAGCTGCATCGTCCTTACTCCATTCATCTGTTCCTCTTTTCGACTTGAGAAGGTTTGTAAAAAGATTTATAAATTCTCTGTGGCAGGAGTTATGGAGTATGCAGGTCACGAACAAACTGCGTGCAATCTTTCCATACGTCATTCCATCATCAGTTTTATCGTTACGAAGAGCAGATGTCAGATTGACTCACCTTCGCATTGGACACATACGTTTCACACAGACATTTGTTTCTAAGTGAACTAAATCAATTGTGTGAAACGTGTGATGAACCATATACTGTCTTTCATATTTTAATTTCATGTTCAAATTTTAACATTTACCGTTTTAAATTTTTTTTCAACTGACCTTTTAACCATGTGAGATTTAGTGGGGAAGTCACCTCACAGAAACCTTTTTAAGGCAAATTGGTTTCCTTCATTTTATTTAAATTTTATGAATGTTACTTTTACGTCCATTTACTTCTACTTTTCCAGATTTTAATATAAATTTATACATTTGTTTTTCTGTTTTAAATTTTCTATGTTGAGTCTGGGTTTTGTCTAAAATTTTTAAATTCTCTTTAAAATTTAAATTGGTGCAGCTTGTCCTTTTTGGACCTTGCGCCACAAAACCCAACCAACCAACGACAGCACCACCCACCACTGAGTCCAACAAGAGGTTGCAGACTAGCTGCACCAGTTGTAGCCAAGTCCTATACGCTCACAGTACATCCCTGTGATGGCCTCCACCCTTAACGAGTCAACCAGCAGATGTACCGATCGCTTGATCCATAAAGCCGATTGATATGCTGAGGAGCACAACACACCTCCCGTTTAACTGAAGCAGAGTCCAAAGTAATGTGTTGGTCTCTGGGAGCCTCAATTACCAGGACCCACCTTTCCAGAGACACGGGTCTCCACACACGGCAAACACGTAGTGATTTAGTCCCCAAAGGAGCTAATAGCAACAGAGAGGCAACAGCTATTCAAGGTGTGACCTCAGTCTCATAAGAGGCAACCACAATGAGGGAGAAAAGGAAGAAAAAGCAGAAGGGAGAAGAAGAGACGAAAAGAAAGCTGAGAACAGATTTCTGGGCATTGTGACACCCGTGTTTACTTAAAGAAAGTAAACCCCCTTGTGGGGGCCGTACTGGCAACAGCCCCTGGAATAGGGGGTGTTGGTACTGGCCGCGTGTGGCCCATGTAATTGCCGTACATGGTTACCCATAGGCCCTATGCCGTTTGGCATGCAATGGCCACTTTAATCGACATGAAACCAGTTATAACTTATACTTTTTCTACAAATAAAAATGAAATATTTATTCATTTTTATCTTCTAATAACATAATATTGCATTAAATTAATACCGAATCTCTTTTGGCTATTTAGAAAAGCAGTTTTCCTTCTTAATCAGCAAGTGACATTAAATGCACATTTATTTCATAAAAAAAAATTATACACAAACTAAAACAATTTCAAAAATGAATTTCCAACTCTTACTGTAGTTAGCAGATAATGTCTCCAGATATTGCAGTTCATTATTATTAAATTTTAATACTTTTATTAAACTGAAATAAATTTTCATATTTTATATGAATGTTATTTAGAATTATTTTTTACTGATTTCTTCAGATTATTTTTTAAATGGCTATTTTTTTTATTTTTAATATTTTTATAAGCAATTTTCAATCGATTGCTAAACTTTGAGCATGTAAATATGCATTAAGTTTTAACTTAATTATTTTAAGACATTTATTTCAATGATTTATTGTAAAGTACTTAACACGTAACTCATCATTGAATTTTTTTACATTAAATAACATATATTATGCCACATAATAATTTTTTATTAATAATGGCTTAGACTAAGACCGGATCCATTATAAAAAAAAATTTTATTTTCACTCATGAATCAATTCATATTATTTATTTACAGGTTGAAAGTTTTCATTTATTCTTTCCTCCTTCCCGATCTGAAGCATTTCGGAGTGAATTTCTTACATATTCTTGTATTTTATGCTGAGAAATGTTAGAATAATCTCTTAGTTGTCGAACACTCACGGAAAATAAAACTTCAATTCAATCAATAAAAGTGATAAATTCAAATTACTTTATGTAATCTTTAAAAAATAACTTCAAAAGTATTTAAAAAAAAAAAAAAAAAAAAAAAAAAAAAAAAAAAAAAATTTAACAACAGAAAAAAAAGAAGGAACTTTAATAAAGATAATTTTTTCAGTAAATTATTTTTGTTTGATCCATATTTATTGATAGCATTTTTAAAAACAATACAGTTTTCACAATGAAATAAGTTGAGAACTTCATGTTTATATAAATGCTAGAAATTATCTTTTTACATTATATTGATGAATATGTTACCGATTTAAATTTCAGTCATAAATATTTTTCATTATACTTTCTTTTAACAATGAAAGAGATGTTTTAATATTTTAGTTTCTCTTTATTTGCTTAAATTTTGGCAATATTCCTTCCTTTATAAGAAGCACAAGCACTAAGTCTTACAGTTCAACAGATTGAAGTGTTTTAAGAGAAGAATAAAATATGATGAAATCAGTTTATATTTAACCACGTTACAGAAATAAACTATTCATGTTTAATAAAAATTGCAAAAGTTGATATTAAGATAAAAAATGGTAGAAGAGAAGTAAGAGAATAAGGTGACACAAGCATTTAGTTATCCCTATAAAAGACTCATAAATCAAATTAAAAAAATATTCCAGTTATAATAGTTATTTTTACATAATTATTTCACACACACACAATTATATTTAATTTTACATATTAAAACAATTACAAAAAAATGAATTTCCAGCTCATATTGTAGTAAACTGATAATGAAGTTATCCAAATATTACTGTTCAGTTTTATTAAAATAATTGAAACAAAATCAGTCATATTCTATTAGATTAGGCAGTTACTTTTATTTATTTTTCTTTTTAATGATACTTCTATAAGCGATTTTCAATTAATTGCTATAATAGTTAAACATGAAATATATATAAAAATAAGGTAAATTATTATTTCAAAATATTATATCTAAAAATAAAGAGAACCTAAAAGAATAATTTTTACATTTAAAATAATAACATTCATTTAAACTTACAACTAACATATAACAAGCCAATCATTTGAATAATTATAACTACTCATAAATTCAACAATTCATGGTTTTGATTCTCATTTTAATGTTAAAACTAGCGGTGTAGTCCACTTTTTACTGTAGATATTACCCAACCAAACCCTTGTATGCAAAAAGAGATTATTAAGTTACAAATTATAAACCAGCTAAAAAAGATCAAATTGAGTACGTCAATAAAATTGTCAAGTAAAGTTTAAAAAAACTGGGATTCTTATTACAAGCATAAAAAAGCAGACAAGTTTAATAATCGCATTAACTATTATTGAAAATGTGTGAATAAATTCTGCAAATATATTTGTCAGGAATAATATTATTAGAATTAAAAAGTAACACATAAATTTTTAAATAATTCAAACAGAGGAAGCATATTATTATTAGGAACCTTTTTATTTTGAAAAAGAATCAAAATCACTTCCTTATATTGAATAAGTTTTGTACCTTAATATAAGTACTTTGCTTTAATTTTCTAATCATCAACTGGCAAACTAAATTGCGTTCGCTGCACAGCAGCGAACGCAATTTAGTTTGCCAGTTGATGATTTTTTTTAAAAATATAACCTCAAAATTAGTTTTTAATTAAAAATATAACCTCAATTTTTTTCTTTTCAAAAATTTTTCTTGACATTAAAAATCAAGCAGTAATATAATTATATAAATTGCTATTCTGAGAATGAATCAAAATTATCCACATAAATAATCCATTTTCCCCATCTTGTTAAAATATTTACCGCTAGTAAAATAAATTGCGACATTTTTCATTTAAAATCCTTTTTCTTTTCTCTTATGAAATATCAATTTATTTTTATTATTTTAATTATTCTAAGCGAAATAAGATAGTATATTATATGAATTTTTGTTGTTACTTTTTAACATTAAAAAAATTTTTTTAATATGGTTTTATGTAAATATGAGTATTTTTTAAATTCATTGTTTTATTTCACAATAATTTGCATTAAAGAATTATGGAGTTGAGAGTTCTGCAAGGAAAATTGCTTTGTATTTTTTAATAACTAATAAGTGTTAAATACATACGTTCATTCTGTATTAAGGTAATTTACATTGACTAGTTGAATGAAATTTTATACTGCGAGTTTTTGTTACGAAAATATTTTCATGTAGAATGAACATAGTTATTAGAGCCGTATTAAATACATATGTGTTTCATTTCTGTTTTATTAAATTAAAAGAAATGTTTAAATTAAATCCGTTTGTATAATTCCATCATTTTTTTTATTATGATTCTATATAAATATATGTATTTATTTTATTCTGCTATTGTTCAGTTTTACTATATTTTAGTACAAATATGCAGAATTTAAGTATTTGGAAAAAAATTCTTTTACATTTATAGCATGCAATAATTATGTGTTACTCTCATGTATACTTTTTAAATTATGGCTTAATATTAATAAAATATATGTGTTTTTATTCCTCTATTTTGTATTAAATATTTCACACATTGCTCTATATTTTATATTAAAATATTGTAAAATTTAGTTGTTTGGTAAAATTGTTTATGATAAACTATTACTTTAAAATGTTTTTGGTACAACTGTATTTTTTTTATATTTAATGAATTCTTATGCAACTATAAAACTTATCCTGGTATAGAATGATCATAACTACTTAAACATTATTAACACAGTTTTAATTACAAAGCTACTTTACTTATCTATTAATTGCTTAAGATTTTTGAAAATGAAACAGGATATCTAAATTAATGCAGTTTTTATTTCGGAAAAACCTGGTTTATCTACTACATAAAAATATAAACGTCTTTTATAAAAAAATTACTTTCACTATAATGCAAATAAATATTACTGTGATTGTTTCGTTAATGTTTAATAGAAAAATGTAATAATATAAAAAGTTGACATTTTTTAAATTAATTGCTTTTTTTATGCAAACTTAAAAAAATGTATTTGTAATTGATTAATTCTCAAACATTACAGTTTTTCACAAACTATTTATCATTTAATAGTATTAAAATTTTAATTAAAAGTATTAAAATTTTAATTAATAAAATTAAAATTTTAATACTTTTTCTAAATTCATTTTCATTAAATTCAAACAAAAACTTGTTAGGTTGAACAGTGGAAATTATTTTTTTATCTAATTTTATATTTTAACAAATAAATTAAAATTAAAATTTACTTTTAACAAATATAAATTCTGGAAACTAATATAAATAACAAAATATGAAATTTTATATTGAATAAAAAATGAATATTTGTAAGTTCTAAACTTTTCACAGGAAAACATTGTTGAGGAAATAACTTATATTTCTCTGCCCTATAGAAAAAATTAAAACATTATAAGAAAAGACATAAAATTACAATTAGAAAATTGTAGCATAAATAAATTTTTTTTTATAGTTCTTTTTATCAACATTTAAGTGAATGCTATTATTTAAATGATAATGACTTATATAAAAGTTAATGACAAAAATAATTTTATGGAATTATATGAAAAATTATGTATTTAATTACTTATTTTTAATTAATAAATTTAATTTATTTATAAAAATTATAGAAACATCAAAATTATTTTTCAATCCAATAGATGGCAGCACATTTCACATTGAAACGATTACAAAATGTAATGTACAAAATGTGAAATACTTGTTGCTTCAGAAAGTAAATGTAATCAGCTCTAACCAGCTACAAAAAAAGTAACTGCGTCCCATACCTTGGAATGTGTATAAATAATAAGAGCAGTTCAGGTGATAAAAAAAAAATTACTGACCTGAACTGCTCTTATAGCTAGCCCCTCCGGCATCCACGCGTTGCCGCTAATTCTGCTGCTCCTATCTGAGGGCCTCCCTGGGTGCCAAGTTATAATGGTGGTCGCCTCAGTACCCCATTCCGAAGAGGAGGCGTGTCTGTTGAGCTGACGGAGCTTCTATGCCATGAAGCACATATCTCTTGTCTAATAATAATTATTTAATTTTTAAAACTGTTTGCTTAAACGTTTTGATTTTAGTTATTTAATTAAGTTTAATTTGATAATTAACAATAATCTTAAAACTTACATAAAAGCAAGATGAATGATAAAATCCCTGCTTCCTAGAATGAATGATAAATTCCCCTATTTACACTCTTCCCGCTGAGGAGAAGGAGTGCAATAACCTGAAGTGGAGTGGAGCGACATTCCAGTTGAAAGGGGTGGATCGGGGCATCCGGTCTTGCTCGACCTCGAATATTTTTTTCACGGTATCGGAAAATGACTAAAGTTGAGAATTATGTTTTTAGAGTTTGTCAGAATATAGCAGATAGAAATAAAAGAGAGTATTATCATATCAGCACGAACATTAGAATTAGTTTGCTCGAACTTTTAATTAGTTTTTATTCTTTTGCTATGTATTATTAGTTTTTATTCTTTTGCAGTAATTGTAAAGAAAATTCGAGGTCTTTTCTATTCGGTGGATCATTAATGTCATAGAGTGGTTGATTACTAATTAGAAGGTTAATTATATTACTAATAAAAAGGTTAGTATAACAAACTCTCCGTTATAAATGCTCTTAACGGCTCCGCAGCTAAGGCATTGGAGTCACCCGAACACATTATTGCTGTGTCATCAGCAAATAACAAATTGTTTATGTTCGGGGCAGTCGGGATGTTGGCAATGTATATTCTGAAAAGAATGGGGCCCAGTATTGAACCTTGTGGGACACCACTCTATATAACGAATTTTGTTTGATTAATTTTTATTTGGAAAGTCCTGTGTTTCAGGTAATAGTGCTTCAGGAAAATTGAGCAAGTTCAATCTAGCCAGACCTTATCAAAGGTCTTCTCAACGTCTAGAAAAAGTGCTGCAATGGCTTTATTTCATTGAATATTACTCGTAATGAGCTCTACTGTTTTGAGTAGTAAATGGGCTGTAGCATGCTGGAGTCTAAAACCAAATTGCTCGTCATTCAGTATATTGTTTTGTGTTATATGCTCTTCCAGTCTGTGAGGTTGGGTCTCTAGGATTTTTTGCCCCTCCCCGCTGTTGAAGATGGACGCAACGATTGCATTTTTTCACTCTTGCAAAAATGCAATCGTTGCGTCTATCTTCGATTTTTATTTTTATTATAATATTATTAATTATAAATATTTTAGTAACTATAAATGTTTAGTATTTTGTTAAATATTTTGGTAATTATAAATATGACTTCTAGAAAAGAGGTTTTTCAGCATATTATTTGTCACGCCATCATGCCGGGGGCTTTTCTGGGGTGTCTTTATTTAATGTATTTCAGACGGATATAGGAGGTAGTAGAGTGATAGGTCGTGGGTTCGAAATCCACTGCCCAATTGTGTCATCTATCATCTGAATAGGTAATCTGATTCGAAGAGAATTGGTGTTCGTATTTTTTCGCAATAGCATTTGCTTAATCTATATCTGAAAAAATTATTCCAGTTTGGCCGTTAATGGACGGAATTGTAATTGTTTTTCTTTTGTGAAAATTAGCTACTTTCCAGAGCCATTACAAGAGTCTAGCGAAGCTAGACTAGAGTTGCGTCCTCTGTACGGCTTTGTTGTTTTTAATTTCTGATTTCAGTTTGTTGTTGAATAGATTGTATTCTGTTTTGTCTGCTGCAATTTTTTGCGGAGCCTATTACGAGTTTTAATTTTCTTTTTAATATTATCAAGTAGATAGAACAATTATTTTTAATGGGTACTTTTTTGTCTTATGATTCACAGTTGTCACAGCCGCGTGATTTTATGTGTTAAATGCATAAAGGCATTTGTTTATTAGGAAAAATCGAGAAAAGTGCCTTTGGCACGAACGTGTCCTCCGACGCATGTGGGTGTTTGTGGTGCAGCTACAGTGACAAATTGTTTGAGCAATAGGCCAAATTTATTTTCTCTGTGGCAGTTCCATAGTGTATTATATGAGTTGAAGTCACCCCCTATAATTTGAGATTAGTTTTTGTTGTATAGTTTATTTATATTCTGTATTGGGAAATTACCACTTTCAGGATGATTAGGTAATATATTTAAGGAGAATGTGTGTAGAGAGAGGTGATTAGTATTGAAGGTTAATTGTTAATTCCGACTTGTGTCGTCTCTGCTACCGTGAGTGGTGGTGTCGGTATCTGTAAGTGAGATATGGATAGGTTAACTAAAATTGCAACTCCAAAAGGGTGGCAATACCTTTTCTGCTACCATGATTTATGGAATCATTTCGGTAGGTGTTAAAATTTCTAATATTAAAATTTTGACCGTTGCGAAGGTGTGTCTCCTGAATTGAAACTATATCGGGAGAGTGCTCATCAATAAACTCCTTGAGTCCATAAATTTTAGATAAAACTCCATTTGCATTCCATGCACATAGTTTTAAAGCAAGATTTTTGTTGTTCATGGATTGACTGGAGTATTATCCGTGAATGGCCATCTGGTCTCAATAATTCGAAGAAACATATCATTTATGTTGTCACAGTTTGTTATATACGGTAGGATATTTTTAACTACAGAGATTAACTGTAGAAAAACTCTGTTTTGAGCTAATTAATTAAATACTTGGAAAATACTCAGGAAATCACTTATATTTCCTAAGTTAAAATTACTACCATTACCTGCTACATTACTATTGTTGTTATGGCTATTATGCCCTGAGTAATGTTGCCTGTGATATTTTCCTTTCTCCCAGCAAGAGCTTATACACAATTAACCCTCTGTTTAATTGTGCTGTTGCCTGCTTTATTTTCATAATTATTTATTTTGTTGCTTAGTTTATTATTGTTTTGGTTTTTGGGGTAGCTAGGGCAACCCCGGTAAATTCCTCCTAGTAACAGCGCTAAGAAATCGTTAGGGGCGTTTAATATTACGGCCGCATCTGGTTTTTTTGGTTTTGGCAAAAATGATGTTGCATGAATGTGGGTAAATGATGTTGTATGAATGTGCTTTGCTCCTTAAATATTCGCTAACGATCGGAATAAACGCGACTCAAATTGTCGTTCTTGATCGGTAGTTAAAACTCCTGGGCATCCGAATCGTATTATTCACAATCTATAAAATTCTTTCAGCTCTTATAATGTTGTCAAGGTTTTCATCTTTTACGTATCAGCTTCTATATCATGGAGCTGTTCGGCTTCTACACATCGCGTAAACCTAGCAATATTTAGATAATATTTATAATTTTGGGAAATCGGAAGGGGACCTATTAAATCTAGATGTATAAGGTAGAATCTTTTATTTTCTGCATGAATATTGATAATTGGACTTCAAGTCTGTGCTGAATTATTTTCGATCTCTGACACGGGATACAAGCTTTTGCTCAATTATGAAAATCTTTTTTTAACCCCGGCCAAACAAATTAGTTGCTTTTAAGTTTATCTGTTGCTTTGCAACCAGGGTGAGAAAAATTGTGAAAAGTCTTGGATATTAATTTTCATTAATCACACGGAACAAATTGGCGTATCTTTCTTGTTGATATTTCACAACATAATTCCTTAGAGTTATTAGCTAAATCAAGTTTCTTTAATTTTAAACTTGTTTGGTTATTTCCTAAAATACTTCTTAATTCTTCATCATTTGTTTGAGCTCAGACATTTGTTTATAATCTACAGGTTTGGGGCAATTTGTTGTTACTATTCTCGAAAACGTATCAGCTGGGATATTTTCTGTTCCTTTTATGTCTCTATATCGGTCAGGATATGGTTTACATTATTACGTTTAGGTTTATGGCTATTAGGATATGAGCATAATATTTTCTTATATCGTTTGAGAATTTCGTGAAATCTATTATTCCCCGTAATAGGAGTGATATTTTTATCTCATTTATCACTAACAGTTTGTTTACTAAATTAGTTATCGGGTCTTTTAGACAAGAATTATGTAGATCGATTAGTAGATAGTAATGTTGTATTCATTTTTCTGCATCTATTATGGGTTTATTGAACTTAGCTATAATAAATGGCCATTTAAATTCTCGGCATAAATTTAGACTTAAAGTAATCATTTTCGTACCATAAGTTTTAATAGGAAAATTATCTGCTGAATATAAAGTTGTGTTTGACGGAAAAACGAATGACATGTTTGCTGTGTAAGGTAATACACAAACATCACTCCCACTGTCAACTAAATAATGCCAGCATGTGTTTGGATCGTGTATAAATAAGTGACATTTGTTATTAAAACTGAATTCGCACTGCACCATGTACGGTTCCGCAGCTAGTTTTCCAAGGTGCTTTTTCTCCGACTTTTCTATGATTACATGATATTTTTTTAGGCTGCTAACGATTTGGCTTCCTTATACGCATACAAAAACGAAATGATTGCCGTTCTCTTGGGAATCTATCGCGGCTTCGAGATAACCTTTTTACTTGTTCCGTTAAGGCGGCTATCTGAGTTTGCAATTCGACTATTGTTATATTTGCTTTTTACGGGTTCAATTCTCATTTCTGCTATCTTATGTGATAATAAGTTCAGAATTTTATCAGTCATTTGTGCTAATTTGTCTAAATCACCCTCAGAAACTGATAGGATTGACAGTGTTTCATTTGGTAGAAGCTGGATCCAAAGCTTTTCAAAAATTCAATTCCTACTTTGCCATTTGACTATTATTTCATTTTCCTCGAAAGATGTCATGGTTTATCATTTCCTAAGACAACGCTCGAAAGTAATTCCTTTATTCTTTCTTGCTTTGAGTCGCAAAATTCTGCTATTAGACGTTCTATAAGCGTATTATATAAATTTTCTTGACGAGGGTTTTTTATGATATCACTGACATAACTTCGTACTTCCAAATTGAGAACCGAAACTACCGCGTAATACTTCGTAATATCTTGCGTTATTTGAAGTAGTACAAATTGTGCCTCCATATTAATAAACCATAAATCAGCATTTTTATCCTAAAAATATGGAAATTCTTACGCTACGAGATTTATTTCTGCACCATTTTGAGGTGTATTTTCAATTTCGTTTAGCATATTGAATTTAATAATTAAAGCCTATTTGACCAGAAGAAAAAAATAGATTGAAATCACTCTAATCTGAGTAGCAAAGTTCAGTGTTGGATGGTAGTTGTAGACCAATCGACCGCGATCAGACTTTGCAATGACAGACGAATACGAAGTGTTCATATGAGGCACAGGAACAGTTGAGAATGACTTGAGCATAAAGACCACGTTCGTGAAGCCTTAGACGCACAGTTGATCTGTATACCAACGTTCCAGTGCTTGCAGCGAGGGAATATTTGCGTTCAGTTGGAATTGCGGTTCCGTTCCTTCGTATGCATAATGACATATATCGGTCATCGGCACTCGTGATAGCGCTTGACCATCCTTGGCCGAACCTCCTGGATGCCAAAACCATCGTTAGAAATAGTTGCCAAAATCAATGAATCACAAACAGACTAACATTCAGCCATTTAGCCACTTCTATTTGATTTTGTCTTGTCTCTAGTCTCCCAATAGCTCGCCATTAAAATTTTTCCTTCAAATGAAGCCTGGAGATAATTTTTACTATTTCATTCTACCAGACTTTTAATCCCACACACGCAGCGACAATTGCAGCTATGCTTTGAGACATCCATTTTTATGCTCCTTCAAATTGATGTATTCCGACAACAGTGCCATTATTTTGAATAATGTCATATTCTTCAGCTCTTTTTACTTACGAACATTTTCAAATTTCATTGAGATTGGATTATTTTTGGAAGAGTTATCGCTATGTTTGTGATTTTTCCTTAATTTTTGGTAATTAGTGTATTTTAACTAGTTTTGTCGTTTCTCTAAGGGTAGAATTGCTTCTCTAAAGATAGTTTCTCTTCCGACGCTTGAATTAATAGAACACTTCTAGCTCCAGATTTTGTCAGTCTGTTGCACTTTTATTTTTGGACTAATTCCTTCATTATTTATTTTATTAAAAATGGTGCTTCGAGATTTCAGTTAATCATCAAAAATAACTCTACTGATGTATTGTGTCAAGAGATCGCAGTTCAGAACTTGAAAAGTAGCTTATAACAGCTGCAAAATCCCAAGTGGTTTATATACTCTAGAAAAAAAATAGCTTTTTTAAGGTTTTAAATTAGTTGATAAAGAAAATGTAGATTTTCGAAAGAATAGTATCAGGAAAAATTGATGGTAAACACATGTCTGAGTAGATAAGTATTTAAATATTCTTAGAAATTTTATAATTTTTGCCCATACAAAGTACTTCATAGAAAAATGTAAAAAAACAATGCATTGAAACGAGACATTTAAAACTTGTTGAGCTTGAAAATATTAAAAAAGATTTTTATAAAAAATGTTCAAATGAATACCTATCAAAATAAATCATCTTGTCTTGATAAGCATCCAATACCTCCAAAAGCATTTTTATATAGTTTAGCCTCTTTCCTGTATAATAGTAGACTTCTGTGTATCATAACAGAAGACAGAAATTATACTTATGTTGAAAAGCATCCAATTATCATATCAAAGAATTTCAAATTGGCTGAGTTAGTGGGGATTTGAGAATCTGATAATGTTCTTCATTGTAGCGTCTCTGCTTTACTCGATAGAATTTGGAAGAGGTTTTGCATTTTTAAAAGCTGTTAAAAAAAATCAATAAGAAGGGTTTGATATGTAAAAAGTTCTTGGTTAAACCATCCAACCAGTTGACTGGATTGTCTAAATATAGAATTTCAGAGATATCTCTATTTAGAATACGCAATCTTGACTTTGCCGGTACTATTTTCAGGAAAAATGATTAAAAACATTTAAAAAATCCGTGGTTATTTATACATGTACCGTTACTCGAACTATTTATTCAGAATTTGCGTCTAATATGTCTACCGAATGTTTCCCTTTGCATTTAGAAATGCTTTCTCATGGTGTAACAGGTGTAGTGTCATTTGTTCAGACAATGCTGAAAGTTTTATTCATACTGCTAAAGAATGGCAGAATATGAATATTTTATTAAAAGACTTAAAATTTCACATTTTGTAAAAATATTAAATGGAAATTTATCACCACATGTGCCCCACGTTAAAGAGGTTTTTACGATTATCTAGTAAAATCTGTGAAAGAAACCTCGAGAAAAATTTTAGGAAAAACTCAACACTATTTTTAGAAATTTAAACTGTACTCAATCAAAGAGTTGTATCCTCAAATGTGTTTGCAATGACACAAATGAGTTCCTATCCCTATTTATAAATCATTTTCTGAATCTTAGGAAAGACTACAGTAAGTTACCTTTAGGTCATTTGGAGACGGATTTTCTCCGCAGAAGTTGTAATCAAACAAAGAATATATTCAAAACTACTAAAACAACTGTGGAAAACACAGAGAGAAATACCTCTTAAATTTAAATTCTTCGGATTGCTTCTAAAATACTCCGGAACTTAAGGATTGGAGATGTTGTTTTTGTAGAAGGCCCTATTAAGTATATGTTTCTTAGGATCTAGCTGCTATGAATGAGCCTTTGGAAACTTGCCATGTCTGTATGATGGTGATCTAGTCAGAGGGATAACTGCATTGTATATAAATTGTAATTCTTAAGGATAAAACTCGACTGCTTTATCCTCTAGAACTGTAGTTTGAGGAACTGAAAATGTATATCTTCTACATATTTGAGGTACTTATTTCAGTGTTGATATAAAAAAGTGTTCAAATATAAATAAATTTGAAATTCTATATAAATTTGATAGCTTTATTTTTAAAATAGATTTTTTGTAATTTAATTATAAGTTTCTTAATAGTGTAAGAATTTTTACATTAAATAATTGTGATAATAGATAATTTAAATAATAAAGAATTGTATTGTTACTTATGCATACTAGAAATTTACTTTTCATTATTTTACATTGTTGGTTTTGTATTAATGGTGTAGAAGTGAACTTATAAAGAGTACTGGTAGGAAATTATGGAAAAATTTTTCCACCAAAGGCACTGCATCAACTACCATAAATACTTTCATTTTGAGTCCATATCCCGGTCCGAAAACATGCCTTAATATGTAAAATGTTGTTAATACCCTATCTGGGAATTTATGTATTCTTAAGCTATGTTTTTTTCAAATACAATGCCTTTTAATTTTGAGAACTACTGAAATTCTAGAAACCAAGATTGCTAGTAATTTTTCTGCAGCATTAACATTTCTGTGTCTGGGCTATTAGTATTAAATATCAATCTTCACTGAGAGTTAATTAGTGGTTGCACATCTAAGATCTTACCCTAGTCTATGGCTTAGATTTCCAGCCTCTAACATATGATTCCAGATTCTGGAAATCACTTTGTTTTATGGCTTCTGCTTGATCCTCACACTATCACAAATAACCAGATCAAATCGAATTCATAACCAGATGTCTATTAAATTTACATCACTTCTCTGGGAAATCTAAAATTATCTGAATTTTAGATATCCAAAATTTGGATATCCACTAGATATAAAATAATCCCATTTAGATGTTGACATTTGGATATCCATATTTCGTAAAGCATAGATATCTCGAATTTGTAGATATCTGTCAGACATCAGAAATGTAGATATCATCAGATATAAACGTTTGGATATTTGTAGGATATCAACTATACATTCATAGAAAGCTGCATTTTTATGGGCAAAGTGAATCAATTTTGATAAAAGCATTACTACAAACTAAATGATTTTTAATTAAAATAAATTGACTATATCAATTGTTATTTGGATCTCGATCACAGACGAAGGGAGAGGACTCATTAACTATAACCAAGTTTTGTTTGCTGCGTTTTCCGGTATTTCAATGATTCATTTTATTCTATTTTGAATGTTATAATCCTTAAGCGGATCTGTGGCTCAAAATTCTTTGTTAAAATGAATTACTGGCGTAATCACTGCTGACACCTGTAACTTTTAAAGCATTTATGAAAATCAGAAATTAATTAAGCTATTTTAGTTATTAATACTTTTTTATGAATAACATTTTGCACGTAGAGTTTTCCAATTTGTTTCAATAAGATTAAAGTCTTACCTAAAGATTGTGGGTATAATAAACATACTCTGAACTTTTTTAATTGAATTAGAGCTTTATGTCAACTGTTAAATATTTGCAATTAATCAAGCTATATTTATCATTAAAATCATTTACGAAATTTTAAATTGGTTTCTTTTCAGGAAAATAATAAGGTTAATCTTAACCACCACATTTTTAATGTACTGCATAATTAAATATATTGAATGTTTTAAAATTAAGCCTGCTTTATTTTGCCAATGGAACAAAATTTTAAAATCAGATTTACAAATTTATTACGAATCGCATTATATTAAACATTACATGGATAATGTTATTATGTATTTATATCAAATAGAAATACACATTATTTATATTTTTAAGAAAATTTTAATTCCTCTCAGATTATAATCTAAGCAGTGATCTTATAAGAAACATTTTGCATGGATTTAGATATTAAATAATTTAATAATGGAAATATTTTTATGATAAAAAGTTTAACAATGGAACTTCTCAGAAATTTTTGATGTATTAGTTTGGGGAAAAAGAAATCCATTATTTTTACGTGAACTTTTTGTAACTTCTTTCAGATTCACTTTGTAAAAATGTTTAAAACAATTTTCATGTAGATTTTTAGGTCTTGTGCGTAGCTACGACTACTGACATGCTGTCAAGTTTGATAATTTTTGATATTTTATAGACATTCTCGACGATGTTGTATCCATGCGAGGTGCATCTTTAGCATCCAAATACCCAAACGGAATCGACGAAACCAAAATTGTGCGTAACTGGTTGTTACAGTCATATATAGGACGATAAACACGTTTCACAATTTTAGCCACCTGGTTAGCATTTTCGCCATTATAAAAGAAAAACTAAAATGTATCGAATTTTCTGTTTGTTGTCTTCCATTTTTAAAACCTTGTACTCATAACTGAATTAATCAAACAAAAAACCGCAAGAGAATATTTTAGTGTCAAATGTCACCTTTCCAATGAGCATAAATTTGAAATTGTTTGATAGATACCTCACGAGATAGCGATCACTACAGACGTCTACCAAAAAATAATGGATAACTTTTTCCCCAACCTAATATTAAAGAAAATTAATAATATAAATAAAGAAGAAAAACAAAAGAAATGTGACAACAAATATGTGATAGATTCCAAACTCTTTTTTTTCTTTTGATGTTTCCTTAATTGGATTAAATAACATGATGCAATAAATTACTATTAAAAGAATGATCACACTATCAAATTGCTTGCATTTTTTATGCATCATAATTAATAATATGGAACAGACTTTATTATAAATAATTAATCCATACACATATTTTCACAATAAATTCTAGCATAAAATTCTTAGCATTAATTTTTAAAAAATTAATTAAAACTGTTTTCAATAATTTTACTTATAAAATAAAGTACTTACTAATTTCAATCTATAACATTACTTCAATTTGTCTATATTACTTTTGAAATTGACTTTTTGTACTATATTACTGTACACTTCCTTCTACATTATTGGTAAATACAGAAATAAATGTCTGACGACCATAAAACTATAAAAGATTTTCCTCCGTAAACTCATTCAATTAAAAAAACATCTAAGGAGTTTAAGGAACACAGAATAGAATGTTATGACTTTTATTCTCCATTATTCATGGAGTGATAGTCTGTAATAATTATTTTTAGGCATTTGTGTGATTCCAAATATAGAAACTGTACTTCTCAGATACATTTCAATCACTTAAGTTTAATAATTTGCATTTGTAGTTTCTGGTGTAATGAAAATGTTAGACTATACCTGTCAGAAATTGTAGTTTCTGTTCAAGTTAAAAATTTTAAATATAATGGTTCTTTTATTTTGTGAATTCATTTTATTCTTTGTTCAAAATTTATCTTTTTTAATCAAGTATTTAAGATTTATGCATTGGCGTCATCCCAGTAAGTTAGAAAACCTTTCAATCCAATTGTTGAAGATAAACATGTTTACATAATACAGTGAAACCCCAATTTTACGTTTCTCAAGGGACGGGGTAAAAAAACGTAAAACGCGGGAAATACATAGAATGCTAAAATCAAATTGAAAATTACTAAAGGTAGTAAAAATGACACTTTCAAAAAACATAATATCTATATTTTACGAAAAGAACATTATTAAACATACCAGTTTAAGATCATTTTAACTCATTTAGTTGGAATCCTTATATTCAAGTTGAAAAAAGTCCGTAATAGTGGATTATTTTTTATTCATTGAATTCAAACTGAATGCAGCATCTCCTTGGATTGAAATACTTTGCAAATTTTTTCCTGGACTTTATAAGAAAGAAAATATCTTTCACTATTTGTAAGCTCTTCATTGCAATATAGAAAGAAGGGACGGGCTGTGCTTCTGGTTCTCCTTGTCATCCTTATTCTGCTTCATTGCTCTTCTTCATCGACCGACGAAAAGTCCATAACGTCGTCTACGGATGGAGCAGTAGCTCTTTCAGCTTTGTATGTTACTAAGTTTTCTGGGGTGTAATCGTTGAAGTTATAGATATTAACTGTTTCGTTGTCCTCATCCAAGTCCAATGCAGCTGATTTTCCATCTGTTACCGGTTCATTAGACGCTACTATTCCGCTTTTTACAAAACAATGGAAAATGCACTGTTGTGTAACATTCCTCCACGACGCAGAAAGAAAATGCATAGCCTCTAGAACACTTAATTTTAGTTTGCAGACGTCATTCAGGTTTCCATTTTATATTTCATCTACAGCTTTCCGGACAAGTTGCTTTCTATAATAAAGCTTGAAAGATTGAATAATGCCAAGATCAAAAGGCTGCAATTTGCTTATACAATTTGCAGGCAAAAACACAACACGCACATTAGACAGCTGCAAATTTGGATGTGCAGTATATTGATCAATGAACAAAATTATTTTACGATTCTGCAACTTAATTTGTTTAGATTGCACAGAAAGCCTTAAAAAAGGGCTGGGTTATCCACGCATTTTTGTTTGCTTCGTACTTTGTCGGAAAACTTCTCACGTTTTTGAAGCATCATGGGTTACGCGACTTTCCAACAACAAGAGACGTCAGCTCTCACTTCCATCAGAATTACAGCACAGTAAAACCGTAAGACGCAATTTGGAAATCGTTGTTAAAGGAGACTCCTGAAATGGAGGGAACTCCATGGCAGGAGTCTCCTTTAGTAACGTAACTTTTATCTGATAAGAGGTTAAAGAAAAATCTGGTCTTGTCTGCATTGAATATGTCCTTTAGTTTGTATCCTTTGGTCAAATTTAATAGATTTTATTTCAATTTTTCTATTATATCTTTATCTACATTTGATGATTCTCCCGAAAGCGATCTATACACAAGATTATGTATTTTTTTCATTCTGTCCATCCAGCCACTTGAAGCTGTGAAGTCTTTCAAACCACGAAGTCTACCGGCGATTTCTAGAGCTTTTTCTATTAGTATCGTGCCATTTATAGGTACATTCGTGGCACGAGCTTCTTTAAGCCACTTTATCACCTTCCAGCTCATCATACAGCGATTTTTTTCAATGTTTTCCGTTTCTTGGAATTTTTTTCACCCACTTCCTAGATGTTTTTTCAATGTATTATTTTTTTCTGCAATATGGATTGCAGAGTTGTCTCGGGAATTCTTTGCGATTGAGTGAACTCTACTTCGGTCCCGTGAAATTCATCAAATTGTTAAATAATTTCGGCTTTCTCAGCAAAAGAAAAACTTCTGCGTTTTTTACTCGTTATTTTGGCTCGAAAAGTGTTAGAAATGCGACTACTGCGTGCTAAATAGCTACTGAATGTTGTCCAGCGTTATACAATGGATTTTAGGCTTATCTGAAAACGTGTAGAAGGGTAAGGATCCCCTTCTCCCCGACGAAAGCAAAAGAAGTTATCCCATCTGGTAACTGGAGTGTCTCTTCCTCTGCCCATCTCATTCCTATACCAATGACGTGTGTTGCTTCTGTAATTTGTTCCCCCGCCAATAGTGTATTCAGAGAAGTAGACAGTCAGTCTATCTGTGAAATGCGTTTCTGTTCTCATAGATTAACCTTCAACAGCATAGATTAGCTTTAAAAAAGCACGAAAGGAAAAATATTGCTTATTTTTGACGCGCGCGAACATTTTTCTTTTTTTCCCTTTCCAGGGAAAACGTAAAATGCGGGAAAAACTCAGATTCGAGGGACGTAAAATCGGGTTTTCATTGTATTAATTATTCTTAAATTGCAATTATTTATTAAATTAATGTAATCATAATGATGAAAACAGTCAAGTATTCGCTTATTTTTGCTATGTGAAGGAGAGTGTAAAAATTGATCGAAAATACTCTCATGTTATACTTAAAGGATCCATGAATGAGTATTACAATATATTGATAATTTTATGCAACAAAACTATAGTGATTCATTCCTGCTTTCGTGTTTATATTTTTTGTTATTGTATAAACACATAATACATCTAAAATACACCAAAATTTCTTTCAAACTATGCAAACTTAATGTATATGCATGCATACATATATATGATTTTTATAATCTGAAATTTAGAAAAGTCTGAAAACAATCGTTTTTTAAAATCCCAACAGCTTAAAGTAAAAATTTTTTTAATTTTTCGCATAAAAAACATGAAGTATTTATTCTGTATGTTACTTTAAAACTTTACTAATTTAATTTAGATTTACATTTTTACTTTCTGCTACAATGATTAATCTAATAATAATGTTTTTCATCCTCATGTGTGTGTCTGAAGAATGTTGCACGATCAATCCTAAAAAATTAAACTACAAAACCCCTATAGTGATGTATATTAATCAGATAACTATTTTATTTTTATTTTTTCGTTGTACAAGAAAATAGTAAAATTCTGCTGTTTTTTCGATCCCTCATAGCGATTTCTTAAACTGTTTATTCAAAATTAGATCTATTCTCTGGATACATTTCAAAATGCATCCCTATAATATATAATAATAATTTTAAAAAAATCTTATGAAAATCTTGTTTTTTGAAAAAAGAAAAGGAAAATATTAAAATATACACTTGGATTTAAATATCTAAAATTTTTCGTAAATAAAAATTTAATAAACTCAATATACAAGTATATAGCTCAAATTACCGAACTCAAAATCATGTCTATTTTAAGTCATGTAAACATTTCAATATTGGGTAAGAGATATTTATTTAATTCTAGCAACACATTTTTATTAAAAATTGGATTAAAGGAGTATAATATCTTTCAGTTAAATATTGCACATTTTAACGACTGTATAAACATGTCATAAAAGAGAAATCTAGGAAAACTCTTCGCACACATTTTGACAAATGTATTACCCAAATAGCAGAAACACAACACTATTCTCAGTTTGTTTAACATTAGCTGGATCGAACCAGAGATCCTTGATCTTGACGAATACATTTCTTAACAATATTCTTAAGAGAGCCTTATAGATCATAATGAACTCTGTGAAGATAATATTCGATTTATTGATCAACAGAATTAAGTTATGTTGAGGACATTGTATAATAAACAATGTTATCATTTGGTGTAACTTAATCATGAAAAAATTATCGCACCCACATACACAAATGAATGAACAAAGGTATCTTAATATTTATGAAATAATTGTTCTTGTTTTAATGTTATTTTTGATAAGGTTCATTAGCTTGATAAATAAAAGCATCTCTTTTCAAATTAGAAAACTTGGCGAATTCGATGATGAATGAGACAGTAATAAGTATATTTTTATTGGACTTACACATGCAAAAGTTTTGGCCCAAGGTGTTATGAAACTTGGAGAGCGTTTACGAAACCAGTTACCACCTTATACACTAATGCCATGTCAGAAATTGCGAAACACTTAAACAAAAGATTTTGAAACTCTCGCAAATTATTTGCAGTGGAAAAAAAAATTTTTTTTCTAGTATATGCGCGCAGTTTATTACAAAAACACTTCTACCGCAGACAGGCGTCCGCATAAATTACGAAGTTGAAATGATCGTCTCTTAAAAGTATCTTTCAACAGAAGTAGCTTTACTTTCGATTTCGCATTGTTTCAAACATTGAATGTCAGGGAGTGATATACACAATATACTTTAGTATATAATATTTAATGAAACCAAATATATTGTGACAAAAAATTAATACACAATTGATCTAATTATAATAGAAAAATGTATTTTCCTCAGCAATTCTCTAAATTCGAATGCTTTTTTGATATAAACATTTTATTATATTGGGTGGTTCGGAAAGTTATTTCGTTTTATATAAAAATTAAAAACGTATATCGAATAAATATTTTATAGAATTGCATATTGTCAATTCTAGTCCAATACCTTTTATCATCTTTCTGGCTGTAGCATGATTTCATACTCATAAAATGGTTGGTTTTCACTAACAAAAAACTGATTCAAGTGGGAAAAACGAAATGACTTTCCGAACAACCTAATAAAATTATCTTTGAATATTTTATCATAAAACTGAATGTTTCATTTATATCTCACAAACTACAAAAACAATTAATTACTTCGCATATTAAATCTGGATAGGTAGTTTTAAACATCTACAATTTGAATACAACAAATATGAAATTTAAAGTACTTATCTATACACTGGATAGGGTGACAGTTTCATTCAAAAATCAACTCCTCAGGAGTAATTCCTGTTTCTTTTCCATTAATATTTGAGTTCTCTTTACCTTCATGCATTGACGATGAATTATTAGAAACCTTGGTAGCTACTTCTGAATTATCAATAGTTTCAGATACTGAATAAAATGGTTTTAAAAATGTATATATTTTACAATCAGATAGAAAATCTTCATCAAAAAAGTGCATTTCCTTTTCAGGTGTTTCGAGATGCAGCTTCTTTGCAGAACAATCATCATCATCTGGATTTTTTTCAAAAACTGAAGCGCTTTGTAAATTGATCTTTGCAAAATTCTTTGATAACTTGCCTTCTGATGGGAGATGAATAAAATTACAGTTTATTTCTGAGTTTTTGGCTTTTTTTAAAACAGTTATTTTTTTTAAACAGTGATGGAATTATTATTTCAAATACTTAAAATGGAAATTTTTTGGTTTATATTTTTAAGTTAGAATAAAATGTTTGCAATATATGTATACAGAGTTAGATAGGTATACATGCACATAAATATGTGTGCATTGATAAAACCTAAAACACTATGTAAACTTTTATTTAAAATGCTTATCATTTGATAAAAAAATATCTTTTTGTTTTCTAGTATCAGTAATTGTTGTGCCTAAATAATTTAAAAAGTTTTTGTCTTCAATAAAATACTTTCAACATATAAAGTTATTTATTTTATATTGTAAGTATAGATAAATAACTATATTATTTGCTCCAATGTACAATGTGCCTTTACATCTGAATGGGCTCTTTCTCTCAAATTATGACATAATAAAATTCTTGTCAGTACCAATAGAAGATATAAAAAGTAGTTATATTCCATTGTTTTTCTCACATTTAATATGATAATAAAAACTGACGTCAAATCTCTCCTTTTGTTCAATATTTATTTTCAATAATATCATGGAGAGTTCATTGGTATTATATCATTGAGCATTTCAATCAAAAAAATTATGTAACCAAATATTGTGATTTAGAAGCAAGTGTTGCAATTCAATGACTTGACTGCTAAACCCTCCTTAATCCTACATTTTATATACTTGATTTTTAGCACAAGTTAGTTTTGAATTTATGGTTACATTTTCCACATAGAAATTGAATTAAAAAGGATTTTTTTTATTGTTTCAGAGAATATATTAAAATTATTACCTTGTGAAAAATAAGTAAAATTTGACGATATATTATTTTGACTAAAATGGTTGAACCTCAGAAATACAGAAATCAAAATGAATTATCCAAACTGATATCCAGATACCATAATTTAGAAACTATAGTTAAGTAAACTATGTTCAGTTTTTTTTCCCCTTTAAAAAATAAAAATACAGTTAATTTTTGTGAGCTTAAGTGATAATTTAGAACGTTATGATTTTTCAGTTTTGTCAAAGATATAATTGTCTTTTCCTAAAAAAGCACATTATAAAAATATCTGTGTTTAGGATTAAAAATTATGTGATAAGCTGTAAAAACTGAGAAATAATAAAATTTATTTCAACCACCTGCAATTTTTCTTTGAATAAATTATTATTTTTTTAATTTTAAATACAAACAATAGATTAAGATCTATATAGCACAGTTATAATACTCAATATATTATGTATTAGTAACTTTTTAATATGTGGGAAACAAAAATTATTTAACTTTGTAAGATTTTGAATTTCTTATTTAACTTTGTAAGATTTTGAATTTATATACTCAATATATTATGTATTAGTAACTTTTTAATATGTGGGAAACAAAAATTATTTAACTTTGTAAGATTTTGAATTTCTTATTTTAGGCTATGTAAAAGATTTGTAGCAAAACAAATGTCCAAAGAATTTGACAATTTATCTCTTTCTGGAACTTTAGTTGCGATTTCTTTTGTCCATGATGAACCAAGTACCATTCAGAAAGTAGAAGATATGCAACTGATGAATTCAACAATGGATTGTGATTTCTGTAGTTGAAAGTCACAAAAAAAAAAAAAATCCATTTTTTGTCAGATTATGATGACTGCTATAGACACCACTAATTTACAAGAGCTGAATTCTTCCCCATTTATCAGTTGCAAGAAAATGTAGACTCGATGTAAGTGAAGGAAAGAACTTTTGAAAATAGTAAGCTTTTACATTGAATAGCCAAATTTTACAGCATTTATGGTAAGTTTTTGTCTCCTCATTCAAAAAATCTCCTAATATGGTTCTCCTAACTTTTTAAGAATTCGTTTTACTTTTAATGAGACTTCGTTTAAATCAAAAGAAAGTTAACTTGTTAAATCACAAGGTTTGGCTTATAGATTCAATACATCTCAGGCTACTGCATCAAGTTTTCCATAAATGGGTTGATATTGCTATCATTTGTTTAAAGGACAATAATATGTGACCGGAGAGAAAAGAATTATAAGAAACTATGCCTTCAATTTTTAAAATCAGGGGTAGTTGTAATTTTGGACTGCTTTGTGATATTGATAGACTTAATTCTTTAATAACTTAGGCAGAAACATGGTCTAATTATAAGCACCAAGTTAAATTTTTAATAGGAATCACACCAAATGAACATGTTACTTTTATTTCAAAAGCTTAAGCTGGTTGCATAAGTGACAAAATTAGCAGAACAATGTAGCACATAGATAAATCCTTATATCGTGATAAAGTGTTTACAAATAAAGGTTTCAGCATTAATAGTAGTTAAGTTTTTATTGTGCAGAATTGATTTTATCTGAATATGTAAAAAGCAAAAATTACATTTCTGCTCATGAAATTAAGTTAAGAAAACTGTCAAATTTTTGTTGAATGAGATGTAAGAAACAGGAATAACATTACACATGTAAGTGTGATCAATTGTCAGTTAAATTATTAATCAAAAAGGTCTCTCCATTACATAAAATGTCAACTGTTAGTTACGCGTTAAAAAATAGTTCTTTTATTGTACCAAACTTTTTATTTAGAAATTTCTAAATACAGGTAACTGTGTTAAAATTGTTTATTTATAGTAATTTATCAAAATTTCACTAGTTACAATTTTTTTCTTAACATTGAAGGTATTTAAATTAGTTATTTTGATTTATTAACAATTTGCTCAATTTGTAGACACTAATATAAACAAGCTTATTTAGGGATTTGTGTTTAAAGTTGTGTTTGGTAAATACATTTTTCATGCAGCAAAAAAACACTGAAAAGAAAGCACGATAAATTTTAAAATCTAAAAAAGAAAGAAGTAAAGAAATTTTACTTTTTTACTAAAACAAACTATATGAAAAGTACAAGAAATTTCAATATAACTATTTATATTGTGTCCATATTTTTAAGTGAAAAATTTTTCGCCACTAATTTTTTTTATTTAAAAAGCATTTGTTTTATAATTACTCATAAATTCAAAACCCCACTTTTTTTTTTTAGATTACTTCATATCATTTCCTATTTTTAAAAAAGTAGAAGTTTCTAAAAGTTTTGCTACCCTGGAATACTTAAAAAAATCAAATTGTTTTTTAGGGTAACAAACTTCTAGAAACAGAATGGTTTTCATATTTAACTCATAGCCTTAAAGTTAAGAATTTCTAATCTGTTACAGCTGGTTTTAATTTTGAAACAGTAAGTTTAAATTTTTAAAAATTCATTTTCATCAGAAAATGCTGAAAAAGATAAATATTTTAAACTGTTTAAATGTGATGTGATTATTTCTTATCAGCAACGTATTTTGATAAAAACTTAGTTTTGCATATGGAATTACTATTAGTAATGAATTGACACTAGCTGTGTGCGATATCTTCACTTGAATAAGAATATATTTTAGGTTTGATAATAATCAATTTAGGGGCTTTCCTGAGAATAGCACCAGATAGTGGATACACAAAAAGATAACATTTTTTAATCAAACTAATTGTGAAATTAAGAGCATCTGAGTGAAGAACTTTAATCATGAAAGCTATAATTTTTTTTCCACGAGGAAAGCAAAAGTCAGAACTTTGCAGTTCCGTTAATTTTTTTATTTCCTCAGCCATAGCTTTTGTCATTTTGAGTTTTCCATTCAAATAAAAACTGTATGCAATATAACTCATCCCAATAATTTTTTCCCCCAGGTTCTCATAGAATAATTTAGTTAACTAATTTTAATTAAAAATTTTTTTCTTTATCAATAGTTGCACATTTATTTCATTCTGTGATTTTATCTTTGACGGAAACAGAGATAAGTCACCGAATGTGTTTCCATGTGTGTGGCTTCAGTATTTTCATAATGCATGTCCTTGTTTAGTTATTTTAAATAGCAAATTACACTTTTTCCAATCATTTATTGATTATATTTTCCTCATCTTAACATCCAATGTGATTTTTTAAACTTATTTTGATAAATCTTTTAAGTCTTATTATTAATATGACTAATATATATATATATATATATATATATATATATATATATATATATAATATATATATATGTGTGTGTGTGTGTGTGCGTGTTTTTATTTTCATTACATAATAAATGTATGAAAATAAAATTTAAAATACACTACTGGCCATTAAAATTGCTACACCAGGAAGAAATGCAGTTAACAAAATGATATTTATTGGACAAATATATTATACTAGAAATAGCAGGTGATTAAATTTTCAAAAAATTTGGCAGGATAGATCCTGAGAAATCAGTACCCAGAACAACCACCTCTGGCAGTAATAACAGCAGTTATACGCCTGGGCATTGAGTCCAACAGACATTGGATTGCATGTACAGGTACAGATGCCCATGCAGCTTCAACACGATGCCACAGTTCATTAACCGTAGTGACTGGCGTTTGGTGACGAGCCAGTCGCTCGGCAACCATTGGCCACACGTTTTCTATTGGTGAAAGATCTGGAGAACGTGCTGGCCAGGGCAACAGCCGAACATGTTCCGTATCAAGGAATATCCGTACAATACCGGCAACATGCGGTCGGGCATTATCCTGCTGAAACGTATGGTTTCGCTGGGCTCGAATAAAATGGTAGAGCCACGGGTCGTAACACACCAGAAATGTAACGTGCACTCTTCAAAGCACCGTCAATGCGAACAAGAGGTGACCGAGACGTGTATCCAATGGCACCCCATACCATCACGCCATGTATGACAATGACGAATGCACGCTGCCAGTGTGCGTTCACCACGATGCCGCCAAACACGGATGCAACCATCATGATGCTGTACACAGAACCTGGATTCATCTGAAAAGATGACGTCTCGCCATTCGTGTGCCCAGGTTCGTCGTTGATCACACTATTGAAGGCGCTCTTGTCTATGACGCAGCGTCAAGGGAAGCCGCAGCCATGGTCTCCGAGCTGAGAGTCGATGCTGCTGGAAACGTCGTAGAACTGTTCGTGCAGACACTTGTTGCCTTCGCTATTGGCGCCTGCTTTGTCTGAATGCGCTGAAAAGCTTATCATTTGCATATCACAGTACCTTCTTCCTTTCGTATAAATTTCACGTCTGTAGCATGTCGCCATCTTGGTGTAGCAATTTTAATGGCCAGTAGTGTATTATACCAGTTAATATGGTGTACTTATAGAACAAAATACTTTAGTAATAAAGTATTTTATTCTATAAATACAATTCAAGATTTCATTATCACTCTTAATTAAGTTGCATCTATGGAGATATTTTTTTTCGATTGTACTTAATAACCATTTAATATTTGTTCTTTTGTTATCAACATCACCATTTTAACTACTTGTTTCTTTACAGATTAATGGCCAAATATTTACAAATATTTTCCCACAAGTTATTTGTTATTCTGTACGTTTGAATTTACCAGTTTTCAGATTAATATTTAAAAGTTATAAACTATGTGTAGATATACATTTTTTTAATGTAATGTCTACAAGATTTAAATTAATTTTGATGCTTCTTTAATCTTTCATGCAATTAATTATTGGTCAGAATTTTATTGCATGAAAAAAAGTTTAAAATAATTTAACCCCTGAAGTTAAGCAATATTAGCTTTGTAACAACTGTTTTGAAAAAACCTTCAGTTAAATTTATTACCCCAACAGCACTGTTAGCACAATTTTTTTTATTTCTAATGACAGAAAGTTTGTACATGACTTTTTAATTAATAAATGATTTTTGTTTGATGTATTTAATTGTTTGATAATTATATTAGAGTTTAAAATAATTTAACCTGTGAAACTGATTGTGAAATGATCTTATTGTGTACTTTATTATTAAAAGTATGAATGGGGCAAAATATATAGTTTATAATTTTTACTCATAATAATTTTTAACTAATTGCATATAAGTAAATGGCACATCCTTAGAAGTCATTTTGTACAAATAAAACTACATAAATTTATCAATCACATTGCTAAATTATATTTAATGCAATTTAAATTGCTGTTTCTAATTTACTTTTCCTAAAATTGTCTTGTAAATATTATTTCAAGAACACCTTATTTACTTTTATCTTTTTAAGAATTAAAAGAATTGATGTGAATTGAACTTTTTATTGGAAAAAAAAATTTGTAAGTGTTTGAAATGCATATTTCAATAAAAAAATTTTTTTCATACATGCAAATTTTGTTTTTCTTTTAGTTTTTAAGATTTTCCTTAAAAGGCATATTTATAGTTTAAGTCCTTGATCATTCTAATAAACCAACAATCAAACACAAGGTTAATAAGTTGCAAACTCAATCTTTTCTAAGGTGAACCAGTAAATAATTTTAGATCTTTGTATACAAAGTCCCCCGTTCTTAAAGAATGAATATGAAATTCAATACCTGCAAGCTGGATTAATATATGTATTACTTAGGTTATTTATAATATGATAAAAATAAATATGTGTAAAAGTTATTAATAAACACAATGGTAAATGGATACATTTATTAATTACAAAAAATATTAAAAAATTATTAATTACAAAAAATATTAAAAAATACATTTTAAAATATGAATATGAAACAGCTGAAATCATAACAAAAAATATACAATCATTATATAGAAAATTTATTTTGCTTAACAGAAAGCTTTAAATATTAAACTGATAATTATACTGTATGAAATAGAGAAGTCATTTCAAAATTAGTAATTTATATAAAATTTAAGAATGTATAAACAAAACATCATTTTAAAATTAGTAATTTAAATAAAATTTAAGAATGTATAAAGAAATCATTTCCAAACTATTAACCACACACACATTGAGTGTGTGTGTGTGTGTATATATATATATATATATATATATATAT
>JAPDSC010052529.1:249165-291598 GCA_026290005.1 Latrodectus geometricus | reverse complement strand
TATATATATATATATATATATATATATATATATATATATATATAATTGTGAACAATATCATGAAAATCAGTTTTTATTTTTAGAACAACTACTATATTACACACAGTAAAATTTAAAATATTAATAGAAGTAAATGTATAAAAAGTTTCAGTTAATATTGATTCAGTTTCATTTTTTAAATGCCATACCAGTTTACCCACTTTTCTATGTATATTTTACATTGAAAAAATAAATTATTAACTTCTAAATTAAATTCTTATGAAGTATATATAAGCAAGCAACACAGAAATGTTAAAAATTTAATTATGATTATTTGAATTCAAATTTTTTGATAAGTTGGAAAGCATATCTTTGACATATGATGAGTTCCCATTTACTTGAATCAGGGAGGGAGTTGAAAGGTTTGGAATCTGAGAACAATTGGCACAAGGAAATGTATCGATAAAAATGTTGTTTTCAGCAGTTGCATTTGCTATTTTACAAATTGATTCCAAGTTACTGGCATTTAAGGTATTGTTTTCTACAGGAAAGTCTTTCTCAGACATACTAGGAAGTTTGTTTTCCTTATTTAAGTTTAAATTTTCATGTAGATTTTCTACTTCATCAATATTTAAATTTTTCTTTTCTGCAGATATATTAACTGCTGATGAGCATTTAAGATCTTTCAGTTTAATAACACAAGTTTTATCACTGAGAGTTTTCGCTACAGAATTTGAAAATTCTCTAGAGGTATTAGGAATTCCTCCACCCAAATTTTCTTCTGCTTCTTTTTTAGATAATTTTGTACTTGATTTCACTAGGGTTTCTTCACTTTTCCTTTTTTTTACCTCCATTCATTAAGGATGAATTATTAGCAACCTTGGTAGCTGCTTCTGAACAACATAAAGTTGTATTTTTTACAACTTTATCAATAGTTTCATCTATCGAATCTATATTATTCTGTGGTGATAGAACTGATTTCTGAAAAGAGGATAAAATGAATTCACTTGAATTATCTTCATCAATATTTAAATTTTTCTTTTCTGCAGATATATTAACTGATGATGAGCAGTAAAGATCTTTCAGTTTAACAACACAAGTTTTACCACAGAGAGTATTTGCTACAGAAGTTAAAGTTGATTCATTAGAAGAAAATTTGGTTGGAGTAATTCCTGTTTCTTTTCCATTAATATTTGAGTTCTCTTTACCTTCATGCATTGACGATGGATTATTAGAAACCTTGGTAGCTACTTCTGAATTATCAATAGTTTCAGATACTGAATAAAATGCTTTTAAAAATGTATTTATTTTACAATCAGATAGAAAATCTTCATCAAAAAAGTGTATTTCCTTTACAGGTGTTTCGAGATGCAGCTTCCTTGCAGAACAATCATCATCATCTGGATTTTTTTTTCAAAAACTGTAGCGCTTTGTAAATTGATCTTTGCAAAATTCTTTGATAACTTGCCTTCTGATGGGAGATGAATAAAATTACAGTTTATTTCTGAGTTTTTGGCTTTTTTTAAAACAGTTATTTTTTTTAAACAGTGATGGAATTATTATTTCAAATACTTAAAATGGAAATTTTTTGGTTTATATTTTTAAGTTAGAATAAAATGTTTGCAATATATGTATACAGAGTTAGATAGGTATACATGCACATAAATATGTGTGCATTGATAAAACCTAAAACACTATGTAAACTTTTATTTAAAATACTTATCATTTGATAAAAAAATATCTTTTTGTTTTCTAGTATCAGTAATTGTTGTGCCTAAATAATTTAAAAAGTTTTTGTCTTCAATAAAATACTTTCAACATATAAAGTTATTTATTTTATATTGTAAGTATAGATAAATAACTATATTATTTGCTCCAATGTACAATGTGCCTTTACATCTGAATGGTCTCTTTCTCTCAAATTATGACATAATAAAATTCTTGTCAGTACCAATAGAAGATATAAAAAGTAGTTATATTCCATTGTTTTTCTCACTATTATTATGATAATAAAAACTGACGTCAAATTTCTCCTTTTGTTCAATGTTTATTTTCAATAATATCATGGAGAGTTCATTGGTATTATATCATTGAGCATTTCAATCAAAAAAATTATGTAACCAAATATTGTGATTTAGAAGCAAGTGTTGCAATTCAATGACTTGACTGCTAAACCCTCCTTAATCCTACATTTTATATACTTGATTTTTAGCACAAGTTAGTTTTGAATTTATGGTTACATTTTCCACAATATAGAAATTGAATTAAAAATGAATTTTTTTATTGTTTCAGAGAATATATTAAAATTATTACCTTGTGAAAAATAAGTAAAATTTGACGATATATTATTTTGACTAAAATGGTTGAACCTAAGAAATACAGAATAATGTTCTATGTATAATTTACATTGAAAAAATAAATTATGAACTTCTAAATTAAATTCTTATGAAGTATATATAAGCAAGCAACACAGAAATGTTAAAAATTTAATTATGATTATTTGAATTCAAATTTTTTGATAAGTTGGAAAGCATATCTTTGACATATGATGAGTTCCCATTTACTTGAATCAGGGAGGGAGTTGAAAGGTTTGGAACCTGAGAACAATTGGCACAAGGAAATGCAAAGATAAAAATGTTGTTTTCAGCAGTTGCATTTGCATTAGCTATTTCACAAATTGATTCCAAGTTAGTGGCATTTAAGGTACTGTTTTTTACAGGAAAGTCTTTCTCAGACATACTAGGAAGTTTGTTTTCCTCATTTAAGTTTAAATTTTCATGTTGATTTTCTGCATCATCAATATTTAAATTTTTCTTTTCTGCAGATATATTAACTGCTGATGAGCATTTAAGATCTTTCAGTTTAATAACACAAGTTTTATCACTGAGAGTTTTCGCTACAGAATTTGAAAATTCTCTAGAGGTATTAGGAATTCCTCCACCCAAATTTTCTTCTGCTTCTTTTTTAGATAATTTTGTACTTGATTTCACTAGGGTTTCTTCACTTTTCCTTTTTTTACCTCCATTCATTAAGGAAGAATTATTAGAAACCTTGGTAGCTGCTTCTGAACAACATAAAGTTGTATTTTTTACAACTTTATCAATAGTTTCATCTATCGAATCTATATTATTATGTGGCGATAGAACTGATTTCTGAAAAGAGGGTAAAATAGATTCACTTGAATTATCTTCATCAATATTTAAATTTTTCTTTTCTGCAGATATATTAACTGATGATGAGCAGTAAAGATCTTTCAGTTTAACAACACAAGTTTTACCACAGAGAGTATTTGCTACAGAAGTTAAAGTTGATTCATTAGAAGAAAATTTGGTTGGAGTAATTCCTGTTTCTTTTCCATTAATATTTGAGTTCTCTTTACCTTCATGCATTGACGATGAATTATTAGAAACCTTGGTAGCTACTTCTGAATTATCAATAGTTTCAGATACTGAATAAACAGGTTTTAAAAATGTGTATATTTTACAATCAGATAGAAAATCTTCATCAAAAAAGTGTATTTCCTTTTCGAGATGCAGCTTCTTTGCAGAACAATCATCATCATCTGGATTTTTTTCAAAAACGGTAGTGCTTTGTAAATTGATCTTTGCAAAATTCTTTGCAAATTTCTTTGATAACTTGCCTTCTTCTGGGAGATGAATAAAATTACAGTTTATTTCTGAGTTTTTGGCTTCAAGATTATTTTTTGGAAGAATAAAGTTGTCGTTATTCTCTAATGTATCAAGACAGGCTTTATCAGATGGAGATTCTTCATTTTGAACTTCATTTTTTCGTTTAGGCTCAACATAACCAATATGTTCAACAAATTTCACTGTAATTGATTTAATATTTTCAGCAACTATATCTTCTTTTGATACTAATATAAAATTGGGTATCATTATTTTACCACGATTAGAAAGAATGTTTGTTCTAAAATACATTTCACCTCCAAAAAACACACCACCCTCTAAATGATATTTTATTATTTTTCTTTCACCTATTTCATAAGAATAGTCCTTCTCTGAGACGCATAGTTTATTTAATACAGTATATTCATCATAAAAGTAATGTTTCCCCCAAACAAGCGGTATACTCAGCCGAAGAAGAGTTTGTGATTCAGCTGAACTCTGTACATCCGATTTTTCTTCAATATTTTTAGAAACATAATTAGCCTCATCATAAAACAAAGTATAGGGATCATCTGTATGATCTATCTCTTGATAAGACATGGTGGTCATTTCAAATATTAACCTATATAAAAGAAAATATTAATTTTTATAAAAATTAACATACAGCAGTCATACTTTATAAGATTAAAGTTACTTTAACATTCACTATGAAAGTCATTCCATATCAAATGAATCTCTTTGATAATAAAACTTGATTTTTATTTTTTGATTTGATTCATTTATAAAGTTTTGATTTAAAACTTTGTTTGGTTATTCTTTTAAAAAAGCATTCTTTTTTACATTTTAAAATTGGAGTTTTTAAAAATTATGTATTCATTGATATAAACATTAAATCGTGTAATTATTACAGTCGATCATAATGGGGTTAGAAGTTACTGAAAGAAATTTAAATTATAGTAGAAACAATTTGCTTCACCTTCACTTACTTTTTAGATTCCATTAAATTGCCACCATGAAAATTTCAAAAATTAAAGCTATTATAAAATTATTAAAAAATAATTATAAATATTTTTCAAACTTTTTTAAAAATTATAAAATTTATAATTTTTTTAAAGCTTAGACAAGCTGCATATCAAATTTTCTAAATTTTATGCTATAAATCTAGATATAATAGCATTTAAGAAACTCCAGATTTTAAAAACTGCACCAGCTGTAAATAAGGGTTTCTTAAATATTAAATAAGTCCCAGTGAAATAGAAAATAGATAAATTTTATTTATTTGAATTGGGAGAATAATGCCTGAAGATTTCATTAAAATCTGAGCCAGTTGAACTGTAAATTAAAATCTTTTGGTTTTATGGGTGCAATTTTGATAATAATATGAAGTATAAAAAATGAATTCTATTTTAATATGAAATAAATAACAAGTCTTACGTGATAAGCACTTTTTACAGAAAAATGTATAAATTAATATTTTTCGTTCTAATTAATAATAAAGATGAATACTACTTTAAATTTCTACTATCTGTAGTTTAATTAAAATAGTATTATTAATGTTAAATTCAGAATATGTACTACTGGGGACTGATATCAGAGTTTCTGTAACTCTTTGATCTGGGAACCTCATAACAGTTATGAAAATTTTGAACGAATACATAATCGCTATAAATCCAAGACATGTACATGATTGAAAAACTGTCAGTTTATCCATTTGCGTTGTAATACACTATTGCAGAGTTTCAGATTATTAACTCTAAATTTTTATCCACATATAACAGAAAATCTCAAATAATTAACAAAGTTAAAGATATAATAAAATGGTAATGAATTAAGCATATTGGGTAAATAAATTCAAATATTAACTACATCATTCTTTTTCTTGAATTTTTTTAAAATTGGATTTACATTTTGATTTTATGATTTAAAAACAAAAGCGTTATGTCACAAAAAACATGTATTAGAAAAAAAGAAAATTCATGGCAAATATTTTTGGTGACCCTAATGGAGTCTCGATTCATAGTTAAAGAAATATTGCTTTATGTAATAAAATAATCATAACTTCAGTAATTTTTTTAATAATAAATACAGAAGTCCACTATTCATTTAAGAAAGTTTGCATTCTCAACTGAATTCAGGTAGATAAGATTGATTACTAAAATCATTGATCTGTAAGATATGCAGATAAGTATAGACAAGAAAATATCATTTGAATTTTTTATTCTCAAAGAGTTTCAAATAAACTACTTCTAAACTATAAAAGCAGCAGCTGATTTTGTAGAAACTACAAAGAAGAACTTGAACTGTATTTATATGAAAAATGATCTAATTGGTTGGTAGGGTTTTATGGTGCAAGAATAAAAAAAGGACAAGAAAAAAAGGACAAGCTGCACCAAAAAACAGACTTCGAGAATTTTCTTTTAAAAACACAAGCAACATTAAAATTTTAAATAAAACCAAAAAAGGTTGCATAAAAGCAAATGTAAAGGTAAACATAAAATGAAAATTATTAATAAAATTGAAGATAATTACAATTACAGATATTAAAAATGAGAATATAATTAAATAAATTGCATAACACTTATTATTTTTAAAAATTTTTCATTGAGATGGTTCCCCAAACAAATCATTGACAATGTTAAGATATCAGTGATAAAAAAGGTTAAACGATAAAGCTTAAAATTTGAATAAGAAATTAAAATATGGAAAAAAGTAAATGGTTGATCACACATTTCACACCAGGGATTCAGTTCATTTAGAAATAAATGATGATGAGTGAACTGAGCATCTAGTAGAAAGGTGAGTTAATTTAACATCCGCATTTTTAGCAGTAAATATAATGATGTGATGTATGATATAATAGAGCATTTAATTTATTTCCGACCTTCATACTCTATGACTTGTACCATAGAGAATATATAAACTTTTTAACATCTCTTCTCATATCCAGATGGCTGAAATGGATTTGATGTAGCTTTAGCAGCTGCATCAGCCATTTCATAACCATCAAAATCTACTTGTCTTGGTACAAAACAAAATATGATTTCACATCCTTTGCCAGCAAAAAAACTCAATGTTCCAAAAATCCTTGATACAACAAACTGACAAGCAAAATTAATTTTCTTCAAAAGCTTTTCAAATGCTAAAGCTGTCAGTGCACAGATAAATTTTGATTCATAGTATTCACAGGCTGAGGAGCATGAATAATGGTTGTAGCTTCAATGGTGAAAATATAACAGAATAATTGAAGATTATAGCTAAGAATAATGTTATCAACACATACACTCTACAGTCAACATGTTTAGCAGTATTTGAACCATCTAAATCATTGATTCTCAACCTGTGGGGCGCGAGCATATCCAAGAGAAAATGTTATTTAAAAAAATTGATTAAGTGACTGAAAGGAAAGAACACACATACAAAACAAAATACATTTCGACATATTTAATAATTATTAGTGACTTCCTTGGACCTGTCTTTCAGAGCAAAGTTTTTCGAAGGAGGGTTTAATATTAGAAATAGACACTCTCAGTTCTTTTTCTATATTTAGCTGAGATCTTTATTTTGTCTTCAAGAAGCCACCGTAGAAAATCCAGTTTCACAAAGGTAAGATGTTGAAAATGGTAGTAGAATGCGAAATGCCCTTGTTTTTAGTGCAGAAAACTCATCATCCACTCCTGCCCAAAATTCAATGAGTGATTTATTACTAAATTGTCTTTTGGTTTAGCCGCTTGCCGTGAAGTCTATGAAGGTTTCTTCCTCTTCGATTGAGAGTCTTTCGGGAGTATTTTGAAATGGATCCCTCACCCAATTGTAACATGATATCAGTTTGTTGTCAGCAAGAAAGTACTTTTTAAAATTCTTTGTTAGCATTGCTAAATGATTTTCACTGGTTACAAAAACAACTTTTACATGTTGATGTTCTTCAGCCTTGTAAGTTTTAATACAATCATTCAAATTTTCAAACATTGTTAAGTTTTCTTGCTTTAAATTTCTGCTCCACAATTCCAATTTCCTACAAAGAGCATTAACTTTTTCACCCGTATCCAATATATGTGTATTTGCTCCTTGCAATTGAAGATCCAAGTTATTTAATTTCTTGAATATGTCGACCATGTAGCTCAATTTCAACACAAATAAACTATCGCGAAAATTCTCCGCTTCCGGTCTGTTTTCCTCTTCTAGGAAAACGGCGATTTCTTCTCTTAATTCATAAACACATTGCAAAAATTTCCCTCGTGATAACCATCTTGCCTCGCAATAAAATAGTAACGCGTAATGTACTGCAACCATGTCTTTACAAAGTGCGGAAAAGATTCTTGATTTCAGGGGTTTCATTTTTATATAATTTACTACGGTTACAACTGTAGTTAACACAATATTCAAACCAGGACTCATTTCTTTGGAAGCCAAAGCTTCTCTGTGGATCATGCAATGTGTCCAGATGCAGTGTGGTGATTTTTGTTTCACAAGTGCTTGAATAGAACTGACATAGAACGAGCACCATTCGTGCATATTCCGACGCAATTTTTACATTCTATGTTTGCCTCGTTCATAAAATCATTTAAGATAGCCAATAAAGCGAGTGCTGTTGCTTTGAGTTCTATTGGTTTGCAGAAAAGTAATTCTTACTGACAAATCATCACAAAATCTAACATAGGCAATGAAATAAGCATCTTTATTACTATCTGTTGCCTCATCGAGTTGTATTGAAAACAATTTGTAACTCAACTTCGACAAAAGCTGACACTCTACATCTTCAGCTATATCAGCAATTCGACGGGCAACAGTATCATTTGAAAGAGGTATAGACTGCATTTGTTTTGCAAAATTATCTCCAAACATAATTTCTACAATATCAATCGCGGCTGGCAAAATAAGCTCTTCACCAATGGTGTGAGGCTTTTTACATCTGGCTATTTTATATGAAACTTTGTAAGAGGCAATTAAAGCTTTTTCATTCACAGACAAAGTTTTTTTAAACAATGATTTTTGCTTTTCATATGATTTTAATTTTAATTCGAAGAATTCTCTGGGTTTGTTTACGTACTCACTATGAAGCGTTTCCAAATGTCGTTTAATTTTATTAGTTTTCATGCTGTCTGCCGCCAACATTATTGAGCAAATGATACACAGGGGCCTTTTTTCTTCATTTACTTCAGTACTAGTGAACCCAAAATTTAAGTATTCTTGATTTTATTTTTCAGAACCACGCTCATCTGTGTACTTGTTGATGCTTGTCTATCGTCTAATGCTCGCTTACGCCCGCTTAAAAATTTATCCACGATTCTGCACAAGTCTGCTGCCGTGAATATTTAATACGGTGAATTGCAATTACACGAAAATATATATAACATACACATTCAGAATAGATTCAAAAGCGATAGAAGGATCGACTCGAATGAGATTGTCTGGAATTAAAGTTGGCGTCATAGAACTTTCTCCTTCCTATGAGAAAACATTTGTTCACATCTACGCACACTCCTAGCTTAATTTTTTGCTAACAGACAAATCAAAACTTCTCGTTAAACCATGAGAATGCCCGACATGGCGGGACGCAAGAGCAATAAAAAAGCATAGGATTCTTGTTTTTTCAATGCTGAGGATCAGTGTTGCAAAATGTCAATAAATTTCGGTATTTTTGGTAATTTGTAAAGTTTAAAATTAAGGTTGTAGTGTAGGTTTAGCGCCAAAATACTCAAAATACATTATTATTGTATATATTTTATTGTATGCGGTGGGGAAAGGGGGGGAACGCGATGAAAATTATGATTGAAAATTGGGCCGTGAATACTAAAAGGTTGAGAAACACTGATCTAAATCATCATTGGTGTAACAAACATAATAACAAGCAATGAGATAAGATCTGTTGGAAAATAGTTGATGCTATATCTTATTTTCTATATTGAGCAAAGGTTTGGTTTTATTTCAAAATGCCACTGAAATAGGCTTTTCAGATTATAAGCATAAAAAATTAATTTTTGTACATAAAGATTAGTGAGTAAATTATTTTTTTTATCATAGTTCAGAAAAAAACAAGAATTGTTCAATACTACCATTTAACAATATGTAATACTTTGGTTTATTGCTCATTGATCACTTTTGCACATGAAGGCTAATTAGACTTATGGCTTAAAACGGATTCTGAACAACTACAAACATCCAAGTCAAAGGCATTATCCCAATTCAAAAGCTGTCAAACTAAAAAGTACCATTTGGCTATCAGCACAGCATATTGAATAAAGGGATTAAGGAGCAACTTTTGCATCATACTAAGGCAGATGATCTGATCAGTTTGCGCTAATCAGATGACTCAATCTGAACATTATATGTGTCAAAAAGCTACATATGTGATTGGTATAGGTAAGAAAAGACAGGATGTTGCAAAATACAAGCTTTATACAATTAGTACAGGAGTAAATATCATATAAGAATGGGTAAACATAATCTTTCAATTAGGACTGTGGCATTCATCACAAGTCTAATAGTAACTCTGCTTACAGATTATATATAAACCCTGGATGGGTGCTGTGTTAAATGGACCAGAACATACCAAACCAAAGTAATGAATAGTGCCTAATCTATGAAATAAATGACCCAACATATCCCAACACATCTGCAGTCAATGCAAGATAAAATCAAAGACTGGTAAACTCAAAGAAGAGATATGTTATCAACACCCAGAGATGTAGTATTTGAAAGAACCTTGTGGATACTAAGCGATCAATCAAACTTCTTCCATAGATGTAAAATATGAGAAAGAAAGATTAACTTTTGATTGAATATTACAGCAAGGAATTTTATATCATTGATAAAAGCATATTGTTTATAAATGTAACAATGAATCATTATTCAATTATGAGAATATTCATACATTATGTAATCATAGTATGGCTAGTTTTCAGGCAAAATTTGATACAATTACTCTTGCTAGAAGAAATCATGGACTGTTAGTTTACCAAAGAAGTGATAAGTTTGTTGAATTCACAAGACTTGACACATTTATTTACTTTTTTTCCTAAATTTAAAATGATATTACAAAACTTGTAACCTCTTGATCTAGACATACTTTGTTTTTCTAAAATACCTTGGTCTGTAGTGATCTACTACAATTCATCTGAAAATTTGTCAAATTTCTTAATTAATGAAGCAATACATGTTTCTAAAACATCTATTCTACTGATTTCAGGTTGGTTGGTTGGGTTTTATGGCACAAGGCCAAAAAGGACAAACTGCACTTAAAATTAAATTTTAAAGAAAACCTTGTATAAGACCCAAGCTCAACATTAAAATGTTGAAATATAAAAATTAGTGTATGTAATTAAATTAAAAACTAATAAAGTATAATTTATGAAAGGAAAGTAGAAATGAAAATTTATTAAATTCAATTAATAAAATTTAAATAAAATGAATAAAACTAATTGCCTTCAAAAAGATTTCTGTGGGGTGACTCCCCCACCAAATCCTACATAGTTAAAATATCTGCTTCAAAAAAGGCAAAACGATAAAGGCTAAAATCAGCACATGAAATTAAAATATGCGAGACAGTAAATGGTGCTTCACAAGTTCCACACCATGGATTTAATTAACTTGTGAACAAATGTCTGTGTCCAATACGAAGGTGAGTTAATCTAACATCTGCTCTTCGTAATGTCAAAACTGATGATGGGATGAAATATGGAAAAATGGCACGCAATTGATTAGACCTGCATACTCCATATCTCCTGCCAGAGAGAATTTACAACCCTTCTCACATCGAAAAGAAATATAGATGAATGGGGTAAAGACGATGCAGCTGTAGCAGCAGCATCAGCCCCTTTCTTTCCCTCTAGAGCGACATGACAAGGGATCCAACATAAGATGATTTTATAGTCCTTCACAGCTTCAAACTTGGACACAACAGTTTGACAATTATTGAAATTTTTCAATGCTTCTAATAGACTCAAACTGTCAGTATACATGCAAATGTTATGATTATTTGCCACATTCACAAGCTGAAGGGCTTGATGAATGGCTGTAGCTTCAGCAGTAAAGATGGAGAAGGATGTATGAAGGCTGTAACCATAACTGGTATTAGCATAAAATATGCCACAACCAAAGTATCCTGCTGTTATAGATCCATTTATAAATACAGGGGTGTATGATGAATACTAACAGCGATGAGGTAAATAAAGCTGTTGAAAAACCGTTGAGGTTGTGTGCAATTTTCTAAATTGAGCAAAAGTATTGATAATATTGATCCGTGGATTATAACAAGGTGAATGTGAATGTAAGTCTGTTTTAATAAAATGGACCACATATATGTCTGTCAAAAAGCTGAGACTTAGTTCGAGTGAGAAAAGGTTGAATGTTATAAGAGCGAGCATCATATAATCTCTTTAATGCAGGAGAAATGGCCAAAATACGTATAGGATTTTGAATATCAGACATAATCTTAGCTTAATAATTGAGAGACAGCTGCATTTGTCTCAGGTCTAATGGCAATTGTTGGGTAATGGCATATAGACTCTGGATGCATGATGTGTGGAATGCGCCTGAACATACTCTCAAAGCAGAGTGGGGGATGGACAGTGTCCAATCTACATAAGACAGAAGACCTAACAGATCCATATACAACACATTTGTAGTCAATACAAGATAAAACGAGTGACTGATAGACTTGAAGGAGTAACAAGCAATCAGCACCATAAGATGTATTTGAAAATACCTTGAGGATATTAAGCGATTGCTCACACTTCTTCCGAAAATGTAAAACATGAAGAAGAAAGGTAAACTTTCAGTCAAAAATCACACCAAGAAATTTAATCTCATTGACTATGGTATTGGAGTGTTGTTTAGATAGATAACAGGATAATTATGAATGCTGGTTTTCTTGCAGAAACAGACACATCCACTCTTGCTGGGAGATAAAGTAAAGCCATTCTTTGCATACAACATAGCTATTTGTAATTGTCTCTGAATTAAACACATATTTGAACTTTGGAAAGATATTTGCAGGTCATCTACATACACTGGGCCATGAATAGAAGGCGATAGAAGATGAAGGAAGCTACTTATGTATAAATTAAAAATTGTTACACTTAAAATGGATCCTTGATGTACACCCTCAGATTGAATAAAAGTATTGGATGTATAGGATCCAGTATGCACTTTAAAAGTAAGGGAGCGTAAACAGTTTTTGAGGGAATATCGGGAGATTACCGATACCTGATTACCAGAAAGACAAAATCATACAATGAGCGAAGAATTCCATAAGCCCATGTACGGTCATATGCTTTCTCGATGTCAAGGAAAATGGAAACCAGATTTCTTCACATAAAAGGATTTCTTATCTGAGTTTCCAAATATCTAATGTTATCAAGAGTGGATCTTGCTTTATGGAATTCACTCTGATTGATATGGATATATTTATTTTTTTATGCAATGCCTGTGCATTTTCGAGGAACTTTTAGGAATTGCAGTATCAGATGCACATATAATTGTTTCAGTGATTTTATGAATGGCCTCATTTATATTTTGGATCTTGACCATTGTATCGTCAACAACTGCCAATTGTGTAAACAACGTCCAATCTGCCCGACTGTACACGTAAGTAGGTAGGCATTGTCGCATACTTCTAACTCCAGTCTGAGAGATGATGAGTGGTAAATGATCGCTGTGCAGATCATTCCCTACAAACTAACTTTACAATGGCAGAAGTTAGGGAGAACAAATGGCCAGATCGAGAGAATGAAATGTTCTTGTGGGTACATCGAAATAAGTTTTCTTGTCGGTTTTCATCAGACAGGGATAGTTGTCAGTTATGAACTGTTCTATCTGATGACCACGAGAATTTGTATCACAAACTCCCCCACAAAGAATTATGGCCCTTAAAGTCACCTACTTACAAAAATGGTGTAGGCAGCGGATTGACTAATGCAGCGAGTTCCTCTAGGCAGCTGATATCATATGGCGTTAAATACAAACTACAGACTAATCAAACATGATGTGTGAATTCTCACAGCTACAGTCTGTAGAGTAGTGTTTAATGGATGGACAGTGCTGGGGAAGTCATTAGATGCTAATATACAAACAACCTCCAGACACTGTACCATAGTTACCAGTTTTTTCTAAAGCAATTAAATCCATGCATGTTAATGTTATTGGAAGACCCCAGGAAGGTTTCCTGAAGTGCCAATTATGCAAGATTATGTGCTGAAATTAGAGACTTGATGTCATCAAATTTTGGTTTTTCTGAAGTTTAGGATAATTTTGGTGGGAAATCGGAAAGTAATCAGTTTGGGTGCTGCTTCATTTGGTGACTTTTGTGGCAGCAACAGCATAACTGACTCCTGATTGAGGAGTATGTGAAGTGACCAATTTTCTCGCCTCATTATAAGAACGTTTCCGATGAACCTTATTTGTGGTTATCTCTTTCTCCAGCAAATACTGAGGACAAGTTCGAGAATGGGAGGGATGGTCACCATGACAGTAGACACATACCTTCTTCGCTGTGCAGTTCGTACCACCGTGGCCAAACACTGGTGAGTTTGCCTTTGCAAGTATTTTTTGAGTATCCAAAGCTCTGGCATTGGAAGGGATTTGGGGTATATAGGATTTTACCCGAGTTTATCTGTCAGGATTTATAAGGCTTGACAGATAAACACAGGTACGCAGCTTTTATATACTGCAGAAGGTCTGGTGTCACAAAAGTCAGAACAAGGTGTTTGGTATCAATGATATTACTACCCTGTCTGACTGTGATGTGTCATACGCCACAGACCTTCTGATCTTGCAAATTTTTGAGAATTTCTGCCGTAAGTGAATACAATATAAATCCCTTGTTGAGATAAAACCACATGAAAAGTTAAGGTTACTGTATGGTAAACAATCACATTGATGTTAGCCAAAGATTTCATGCTTGCAAAATGGCTGCTTGAGAGTCTGATGCAGCCTCTACAAGCAAGTCACCAGAGCATATCTTTTGAACTTTCTTAACTTCCCCAAATATAGCCGATATTCCTTTTGCTGTAAAGAAAGGAAACAAATTCCCCCCCCCTTCTTTTTATTATAAAATATTTGCCCTTTAAATTTTCAAATTGCTGCTCATGTGGGAGAAAATATCAATTTTTATTCCCCATGAATGATATTAAAAATTCAGGACCAGACCGCACCACCCAACACCGAGTCCAACAAGGGGATGCAGACCAGCTGCACCAGTGCTAGTCAAGTCCTACACACTCACAGTACATTCCTGAGATGGCCTCCACCCTTAATGAGTCATCCAGCAGATGTACCGATCACTTGATTCAATAAAGCCGATTAATGTGCCTATGACCATAACACACCTCCTGTTTACCTGAAGCAGAGGCCTAAGTAATGTGTTGGTCTCTGGAGGCCTCAATTACCAGGACCTTCCTTTCCAGGGACACAGGTCTCCATGCACAACAAACATGTGGGTGATTAAGTCCCCAAGAGAAGCTAATAACAGAATGGCAAAAGCTGCTCAAGGGGAGCCTTCAATCTCGTTAGAGGAAATCACAATGAGGGAGAAAAGGAAGAAAAAGCAGAAGGGAGAAGAAGAGAAGAAAAGAAAAAAGAGGACTGTTCACTGAGGTACATCGGGATTGAGACATCCGTGTTTACTTAAAGAAAGTAAACCCCTTGAGGGGCCTACTGATTTCAGATATTGATTTATTGGTGCAAGGTATTGTTTCATTAATAGAGCATAGTTCTCTTGTATTATAGATTGAAATAATTTTGTCTTCTATTTCTAGAATAATATTGAGTGGATTTTTACTAAATGACAAAATTGCTTCCATTTGAGGCGGTAGTCTTTGGAGCCAAAGCCATTTAATTACCACTTCAGAGATGAAATCACCAGCCAGACTTTCCATTTGTTGTAACAAATTAGATGGATGTTTATTGACAAGAGCTAGATCTGTCAGTAATTTTTTAAGAGTGATTCACCAGTTTGTGAATCTATTGAATAATGCATTTTCTAAAGCTTGACATTTTCCTTCAGATGGAGGATTTGAAAGAACATTGAAAACAAATTCCAAAATATTCTCATCTAATGCTGTAACAACACTGTTACATTTGACTTATAACTACTGTTATTGAATAATGTTTGCAATATTTTTATTCCTACTGCAAAATAAAATATAATTTTGTTCTAATAACACCACGTACCTTTTGTTAACAGAAATGAGAAATAATATTCTGCACAAAAATAAATTTTATCACATTTGCATCGTCAGTGTTACTTGTTCGATGTTTGGAATCTTGATGATATTTTCAGAACAAATAACAAACTTCAATAGCGTAATTCAAATTTTGATAAGAAATTTTGTAAATATTGATATATGTTTTAGTATAGCTTATGCTTACAAGCATGAAATGTAAGAACAAAGTAAGAATAGAATCCCATAAAAATATGATAACAAAAATGTAACTTTTATGGAAGAAAAATATTGAAGTCAAAATAAAGTGAAGCTTTGTACTAGCTCAGATGAATGAGTACCTTTGTACTAGTTCAATTGATTAAATTTTGGTATATATTCCACTACAGATGAAAGCAAATGATTACAAAATGACTGATTACCCAAAACCATTGAATTATTCTTTTCTCAAGCCCAATGACTACAATTATCAGTCCAGGAAGACTGACATAACTTTAATGGATCGAAGCTCATGGAAATTTATAATCGAAACAGCTGTGCCATATACTGAGGAATCACCCAGAAAAGAGGTCTTATGTATGCCACAAAACAAGAGCATATACTATGATCTATTAAGGTATAGAAAGAAAATTTCAAACTCTAAGTGCTCAAACTGAAGATGGAAAAAAGGCATGAAAAATTTTGAATGAAAATTTCAAACCAAATTCAAAAGCCTGACTCGCATTGCTGGTAATAATTCCTTGATAAGATGACAAACCAAGGAAGAGACAAAAGAAATATTTTGTAAAAAAGTTATAGAAAAGAAGAATTAAGTTAAAGATGCTAGATTTCATATACCTGGACTTCTAGTATGGTTTTAGTAAATTAGAAGATCACAACCTGAATTCAAAAATATTTTTCACACAACTGCTCTACCAACTGGAAGATAAAGGCTCCAATTATAATGTTAAAAAGCAACATATTAATATGTCTAGCAGAACAGTACTAAAGAAAATGAATGGCAATTTAATTGATATAGTTGGAGATGTATATATTGCAATCTCCAAAACGGGTTGGAAGAATAAAGAGTTTTCTTCTGATACACAGAAAAGAGCCTGAATGAGTAAATAGTGGAAATATTATGAACCCAAAAATTAAAAAAGAAAGCTTTTGAGGCCATACAATTACTATGGAAAAATAGGATACTGTAAAAAAAAAATGTACTTGTTTGAAATGTATGAAAAAAAATGTTCCTTCCTCCATTAATTCTTTAGGAAGTATTAAATTTGTGTGCAAAAACATGTGAAATGTTTCTTATCTATTGTTGATGATTATTCTAGAAAAGATTAATTTTTTACCCTAACAAGTGCAGAGGATGTATTTGATTGTTTCAAAGAATTTATAGTTTGTTCAGAAAGACAATTTAATGTAAAGTTAAAATCTGTTAGAACTGATTATGGACATGAAATTTCTCATAAAAAATTTGAAGATTTAAATGAATTAGGAGTTAGGATCGAATATGTATCCATGTATAACCTGAACAAAATGGTGAAATGGAAAGGTTTAATGCCATTGCAATGGATGCAGTTAATAAATGCTATTTCAATACATAAGATTTGTGTGTGTTAGATTCCTTTAGAAGAGTTACTTCTAAAAGGAATATATTTAATTCAACTGCATACCTAACTATTTGCATCTACCTAACACCCCGCAGCATACCAGTGATGGAATGGAGGACTCTTCCATTCTTTTGAAATTTCAACGTTGACAATAGATTGATGTTCAAGATTGGTAAGGGCTGAGGGAGATGAATTAAAGTTGCTGCAGCCCTCTTTGGCCAAACTATCTGAGTGCTCATTGCCAAATATATCAACATGTGAAGGGATCCACTGAAAATAAACATTGTGGGACTCCGAGATTAGCATGATCTTCTGAAGAATGGAAATACTTGTTTTTATCTCCAACAGTGATTCAGCTTAGAGGTGTTGTAGAGAGGAGGGACTGTACGAAAGGATCCAGAAGTCTCCAAAGTCATTTTCATTGAAAATAGCTTCAAGGCCATGCTCAATTGCAATTAACTCACATTTGAAGACTGATGAGAAGTCAGGGTTGGTTAGGGAATAGGACAAGTTATCTCCCGATTCCATTATCGGTGTAGTTACCCAGCCTACTGCCGTCAGTATAGTTCTTAATGGCATTACTTGGGGATTTCATTAATAATCTCCAAAGATAGCTCTTTGAGGTGAGCTGGAATCAAGTCCTTCTTGGTGGCTGGTATCTGAAGATCAAGATGAAAGTGGACTCTGGAGAGTCTCTCTGAAGGACACAAGCAAGGTTTTAAGAAATGAGGTTCAACATCTTCGCAAGGTAGATGCAGAATTGCAGCTTGACTAAACGGGCTATTTTTCTTAAGTCTTTGGTTAGAACTCCAGTTATTTAGGTAAAGGGAAGTTTTATTATGATGATCACAGCTAGAAAGTTGATTGTAATATTTGGTTAGGTTGGCTTTTCTTTAAGTGCTGAGAGGTTGAAAATTAACCTCATAAAGATCAATTTCTCGAGGGAAACTACATTTTAGACCTGTAATTATTCTGGCAGCACTGAGTTGAACTCTCTCCAGTTTATCCAGGCTCGTAGCAGAGGCGCAACAGTAGACTGGAAAGCTGTATTCCAGGATAGGCCTGATGAAAGCAATATAAATATCTCTAAGAGTGACTGTGTCCGCTCCCCAGTCCTTGCCTGCAATATACTTAAGAATACTCAATCTTTTTCTGGCTTTAGTGACAATATGTTTGCTATTTGCCATTCTGGGTCTAATATGTATCCTAAATATTTTGGATGCTTCTCATAAGTGAGGTCTTGATTGTTCATCTATTTCAGTTGGTAAGTAAATAATCTTCTGCTGGGGTGGTGAAAAAGATATCAATAGAGTTGGAAGGATTGAAACAGAGTTTAAATTTAGAAGCAAAGTTTGACAAAGCAGAAAGTGTAGTGTTGATGGTATTCTCTATTTTAACCAGGTCTCTACCGGAGAACCAGGTCCTACAGCACATATTGCGCTTCTCGGCTAATGTTACAATATAAAACCATGAAATAACCAACAGCTAAAAATCACTCTTTGATTATTCAATTCAATTTTAATGTATAATTATTATTTATTTTAGTATTTTTTTGGTATATATAATTATTCAGAAAAATTTACCTTTAACTTTAAAATTAAAGGTAAATTTTTCTTTAATTTTCTTTAATTTTAAAATTTACCTTTAACTTTTACCATATACTTTTAAATATCATTTTGCATATAAAATATAAAAATGCAGTTCCCTTTTTATCATCACATCATACTTTAATTCATAAATAAGAAAAAAACTAAAATTTTAAAAATGTTAAGGAAACATATATATTAAAAAGGCTACTTCCAAAAAAGCCTAGAATTTCAGATTAAAGCACACTGAACTGAGTACAACTGTTTAAATCAAAGTTTCCCGAACAAAGTTAAGTTTTAAAAAGTCAGGATAGATCTATCCAAGAACCATATAGGGGCTTGAAGATAAATTTATAAATTAGTAGAAAATAGTTCATAAATTATAAAGTTTAATGAATTTTTTTTTCAATTTTTACTTCTTATTTTTAGTCAAATATTCATGTTCACAAGTGTTTTAATAAAACACTTGTGAACATATTAATAATATGTTATGTACTGTATATTATAGAGAAAAATGGGGAACTATGAAGAAAATCAGTCTCATAAAAGGAGTTTATGTAGGGAAAAGATTGGGAACTCTTAGCTTAAAATCAGATATTTCTAGACTTAAACAGAGAATTTTAAAACATTTAACACTTTTTGGTATTTATAAGTTGGCAGAATAATTTATTAATAATAAATGAACAAAACTGAATTACAATTGAACATAAATTAGAATTATCACCAATTTGCATATCGTGTAAGAAACTGGCATATCAGAAAAAATGTTACTTTACTCATATTTTAGAAACATAGTCTCAAAATGGAAAGATTGCATTCTTTAAATAATAATCAGAAGTCATTGTTTTTTTATTAAGAGAATAGAATTTGGCTTCACAATAGCTATTTCCTTAAAAACCAAGAGATATCTTGCATCAGCTAACATACCAACACTTATTTACTTTACTAAAAGTGGATAATTAGTATAAACTAATTACTTACTTAATTAGTACTGTACAGTAAAAACAATAACAAGTTGTATGCAGTTTTTAATTATTGGCTGCCTCAAGAATGATGTCTTAATCTTCAGCCACCATTTGCTTATGACAAGCAAAATTATGCCAAGAAGGCTTTTATAGAAAACATTCACTAAATTCAATTATGAATGAATAAAAATCAAATTTATGCAGAATTACTAATAATTTAAACTTAGTTTTAGCTTTAACTAACAAAAGTATATTTTCTCACCCTTCTCATAACTTACAAGCTTTCTAATCTTAAAAGATTGTTTTTTTTTTTTTCTCTCCTTTTTTTTGAAAAAATCCATATTATCCAGTATATGGATTAGATTCAAATATATAAATATTTACACAATTTAAATTACTGGTAGAGCCATGCTGAATTCTGTCTTCCACTCTATTACTTTCAGTTAAAGTATTAGAATCAAATTCCCTAACATTTTTTAATGTAATGTAGTTTAAAAAGTGAATAATTCATTAAATACCTTTATATATTTGTTGTGATTAACAAACTTTTCTGTGAGTTCCCCCCCCCCATATTTAATAGAGATATTGATTAAATTCATTTCAACATTTCAATAATCTCTGATTTTTTTTCTAAAATTGAGACAATTTGCATCAGGAGGTTAAATTTATAAATAACAAGAGTTCCCCCCCCCCCAAAAAAAAAGAACAATCCTATTTACACTATAGGAGACATAATTATTTCAGTATCATTTATTTTGTATTATAAGTTAAGCCAAATTTCCATTGCCAAGTAGCAAAATAACTTTTTATCTAATGTATGAAATTAATAGGAGCAGTATAGTTCAGGGGTGGCAAAACTTTTCGGATCCGGGGTCTACTGCACATTTAAAAAATTGAAGGCGGTCTACCCACAGCAGAGCTAAATTAGCGTACATATTTATTTTCAGTAACAAGGAAAAATGGTAAATTATGTAATTTTCTAAAAAAAATTAATATTTATATTTACAAAATAAAAATTTACTGACAAAAATAATCAAAGTATTCATGTATCAAAAACTGATCATCCTATTCACTTAGTTTAGTTGAAATTTGGCACTGTATATCTGAGACAAGTTTATCACATTGTGGCTGGTACGAGCTTATTGCAATGCATAAACACGAAATTAAATGTTCATCTGTTAAATGCGACCAATGTTTATTTTTTGCTCATGGTTGAAAAAGCAGATTCGCAAATATACCTCGATCCAATGTTTGATTTCAAATACAAAATCAATTTGTAAATATTTGGAAACGTTTCCTCTGAAATTAATTTCGGAAAATCAGTATCGCTAAATATGCTCTGGATTTAAGAAATATGTCACATCTTAATTTAATAATTTCTTCCTCGACCGTGACTGATGTGATTTCTATTAAAAGTCCTATTTTTCCAGATATTCCATCAATGTTGTTATTTTCATTAAATGGAAATATCATAAAACTAAGTATTTCTTTCAACCTAATTAAGTCAGTGAATCTTCTTACAAATTCTTCAAAGCAAGTAAGTATTAAGCGAAATCTTCGAAGTCTCGGTTTGGATTATAGATGTGCTCTTCCTCCATGTTTTTGAAGTTTCTCAATTCACGTTTTCTTAATTGAGATGCATACCTTTCTACAGTTTTTTTTAATGTTTTAATCGCGCTCATCATGTCTGTTTTATGTTTTAAATCGTAAGCCTTTAATCATAAATCTTTAAATCGTAAATGTCCTTTGCACACCTTGTTTTGGGTTTTAAAGCACGTAGACTGTAGCAAATTTTTATTTTAAATAATTTATTGATTCTATGTCATAAGACATAAGTTGAACTGTTAATATCCTAGGACATCTTGGGATGGTCGCGGGGACTACCTAAAATGTCTTTACGGTCTACCAGTCGACAGCGGTCGACGTCTTGGCCACCCCTGGTACAGTTGATAAAGAGCAATAAAAAAATTAATATGCCAATTAAAAATAAAACACTTAGACTTATATCTAAAAGTAAAACAGCAAATTCTCATAGCTAATAGAAACAATTTTTGATAAAAAAAATATATAAATGGCAAAATGAGCTAATTTTTATATATTATATGGATAATGTAATAAAATTTAAAAACAAAAGAAAAAAAGCAGCTTTTGCTGTTTTGTATTTTTATATTTATTATATAACATTTATGTTTGGAGTTGATCTAGAAAAATTAAGTTTTATTTTGGAAGTGATGTTTACCCTACTTCTGTAGAAGCTAATTACAATGAAAAATTCAAAATTTCAATTTTTTAATTAGAAAACCGCACAAGATTGTGACATTAAAATTAGAGTCCCATCATAATTTTGAAACCGAAAATTGCATGAAGTGACTTAATTTAGATTGGTGAGATAACTGTGCAGTGCTTGACATGAAAATTTAAAATCATACCAAACCAGAATTTGCTTGCAGGATTTGATTAATTTTCATTATTGAATATGAAAAAAGTTGTTCATGTTTATATTTCCATTGAATATTAATCTGATACATAAACAATCATTTCTCTACTGTTTTTAAATATTTATCTTCTGTTTTATCAAGAATATTCTACAAATTTCTTGAAATATTTTATATTTGTATCTGGTTTACTTTTATATTTTTCATAGTTTTATTATTCACTTACATAATATTTTTAAGCTGGCGTAAAACAATTTGGACTTTTTTTGTAAATAATTTTTCACCTTTAAACATTCATATACTATATTTTAATTTCATTAGAATGACTTACATAATTTTTTAAATCTGACTAGAACAATCAATTACTATACCTATACTACACTTAATATGAATTCATTACAATCACCTTATGAATATCAATATCTCTATACTACCTATTAAATATACTGAATATTCCTCAATCATAATTTAACCGTTTATGCCCATACTTCTTTTACATCAATGGAGTTTGAGAAAGAGAGGAATTGTATTTCAGCTTCATATTTTTTAAAAAATACCTGAGTTATTTCATACTATCCACTGAATAATTAACAAAATGAGATTTTCTAGATAGCAACTTTCATGGCAAACTGTTTTATTCCATAATGTATCAAATATCTTTCATGCATGCAAAAGAAAAATCTCATTAAATATTTCACTAAACTCATCAACAGGCTACATTTTTTAAAGGATTTAAAAAAAAAAATACTTTTTTTGTAAAATTAAATTATTCAATACAATAACTTGATGACACAAATTCAAAATTGCAAGAAAGACCTCATTTCTATTCTTTATTTTGAATATTTCGATTTCCTAAGAATGAAAACTAACTTTTTGATATCAGACAAGCAAAATGTAGTGTTGCGACCAACTGTAAAATGAGCAAATTAATTGGTCACAAGATTAAAATTTAAGTATTTTTTAGAGACAAACAAATAAAAAAATGTTTCTTTGTATCAAAAAAAAAATTATTTGCCTTATTTTTTATTAATAAAATGAAGGTAAAAATTGTCTTTAGATGTGAGTTTTGTTTATTAGGCTTTTTTGTAGTACATACTAAATAATTTCCATTAATAGTAAAAAGAGCAATTTGATAAAGATAATTTATTCTAAGATCTATTACTAATTTTTCTATTTTGCAAATTTTCTATATAAGATCAATTTTATAAGCCTCTACAAATTCATAAAAACAAGCATCCCTTGTATTATATCAGTGTTTGACAAACAAAAGTTTATTCGAAATTCAATGTTATTTACGTAAACAATTTTGGCGACAGGTTTATCTATCCACTTCAATTGGGGTATTCTCATAAATTCATAATATTAAAAATTCTAAGTCAATCACTTAATAATGATGAACATTTTTGCTTACATTAATACATACATATATATATTATTCTATGTTTCGCTAGCTATTGGGTTGTTCGGAAAGTTATTTCGTTTTATACGAAAATGATAAACGTATAGCGAATAAATATTTTATTGAATTGTATATTTTCAATTCTAGTCCAATAAATTTTACAATTTTTCTGGTCGTAGCATGCTTTCATACTCATAGAATGGTTGGTTTTCACTAGCAAAAGACTAATTCAGGTGGGAAAAACGAAATGACTTTCCGAACAACCCAATAATTCAGACTAAATCATAATATGAATAGCCAAAAAGCTTTTATGTGAAAAAAGGGAATTTTGACACATAGAGATATATACTTAAAAATTATAAGATGCCATTTGAAATTATAAGCAAGTACTAAACACAATACTACAGAGCTATTATTACGCTAACTGAAAATGGCTAAAAAGAACAAAATAATCATTTAGGGTAAACTACATAAGAAAGAAAATTCATTACATCAATAATTATGTAAAATAAATCACTTACAATGCAGAAACTTAATCATTCATCTTCATCATAAATCAATGAATAATAATTTTTTAAAATTAGAATATTAATTTCCCGCCGAACAGTATAAACAACCATTTGACAACGCGAATGAAACCTGCTTCAGGGATGGGACGTAGTTACTTTTTTTATACCTGGTAGTACTGATTACAGTAACTTTTGAAGTAACAAGTATTTTACCAATTACACTTTGTAATCCTTACAATTTGTAATGTACTGCTATCTATTGGATTAAAAAAGATTTACGATGTTTCTATAATTTTTTATTTAATTCCATAAAATTGATTTCTTATTAACTTTAATATAAGTCCTTATCATTTAAATATCAGCATTCACTTAAATGCTGATAAAAAGAACTATAAAAAAAGAATTTTTATTTATGCTACAATTTATTAATTGCAATTTTATGTCTTTTCTTATAATGTTGTAATTTCTTGTATAGGGCAGAGAAATATAAGTTATATCCTCGACAATGACATCCATAAAATTTTTTATTCTGCATAAAATTTCATATTTTGTTATTTATATTTGTTTCCAGAATTTATATTTGTTACAAGTAAATTTATTAATTACTTAATAGTAATTTTCTAAAATTTTAGATGTCAATTAAATTATAAAATTAGATAAGAAAATAATTTCCATTCTTCAACCTAACAAGCTTTTGTTTGAATTTAGTAAAAGGGGGAATTTAGAAAAAGTATTAAAATTTTAATTTTATTAATTAAAATTTTATAATTAAATGATAAATAATTTTTGTTTATTTTAACATATTTAAGTTTTCCTGGAACAAAAAGCAATTAATTTTAAAAAATCAACTTTTTCAATTTATTACATTTTTCTATTATTAAACATTAATGAAACAATCACAGTAATATTTATTGATATTATAATAAATAATAATTTTTTTATAAGAAACGTTTATATTTTTATATAGTGGATAAACCGAGTTTTTCTGAAATAAAAATTGCATTAATTTAACATTAGAGTTGCCGATATTTCATTTTGAGCAACTCCCATAGACTTAACATTACGTGACGTCACAGTTCGATTTTCGGCAACTCGAGCTCATCGTCCAATAAATGTTCGAGATTTCTATTAGGTTTGCTATAAGTAAATAGCTGTTTTACTAGATTTAGTAACAGATCGCTTTTCTGGCTATCATTTTTTAGGTTGCCATATTTTACTCTGTAGGTGTCCAGATTTCATGATGAATTCTTATTTGGGAATTTAATTTGTAGCCAAAATTTGTTTACATTACGCCATCTTGCTATTGTTTCACTCAATTTTAGCGTTTGAAACTTCACGTTTAGAATGATCAAGAGCTAACCTTTGTCGACGTGAAAAGGAAAATATCTGGTTAAAAATTTTTTTAAAACTTTTGTGTTAATTTCCTAAATAAATAATATTATCAAGGCCTTAAATAAATAATATTATCAAGATTCCTTAAATAAATACCGTATTTTCCTGTATATAATCCGCGGATTATGTGTTAAAAAGTTCCGAATTTCGTTGTGCGTATTATACACCGCCGCGGATTATCTGATATAAAACATTCTCCATCAGAAAAGCTTACAAGAAAGTTTTGAAAGAAATACTCTTTATATTTCATAAAATAAATAACAGGTGGTACCAGGACACACCTGAGTTATTTAAACTATTATCGGCTTTGTGCAATTACGTTCAAAAACGAATTCGGTTCCTCTTAAAGCTTTTACACTTGTAAATTCGCTAACGTCATTTTGCAATTTGTCTTGACGTGAGATCTTTCGTTTTGAAATTATTCAAATTCGTATATCGTCATATGGAAGCGAAAATTTTTAACTTACACAGCAAGATTTTAAATTAAAAGCTTTAGCGAAAGCAAATAAAAACAATAATGTCAAATGTGTTAATGTGAAGTGAAAAACAAAGCACGCACGGTATAAAAAAAAAAAAAATGTATAAAATACGCAATTTGTAAATAACCCATTTCTTTCATTTAAATATTAACGAAGCAAATATATATTCATTTAAATATATCTAACATCGTCTTAAAAGTTAATAGAAGCTAAATATCGGTAAGTTTTACAAGACTCTCTTCTCAAAATAATCGATTTTGATCGATCTCGTGCTTTCATCTCAAGTTTATCGCACTCTGCGATAAACTGGATCTAGACTGATATTTTTCATAATAAATGCTCTTTTTCTATACAATTTATTAAATTTTTAATCCTACTGTGCATTTTTTTATTTTATGTTATATCTATATTATCAGCAGTACATATTTTAGACTATACGCCGCTGCGGATTATGCGACGCTTTTTTCCCTTTTACTCGAAAAAACGGCCGTGCGGATAATACGCCGCTGCGGATTATATACAGGAAAATACGGTAATATTATCAAGACCTAAATAAATAATATTCCTTCCTTAAATAAATAATATTATCAAGACCTAAAACAAAACTGGTATTTTGAAATAATATTTATTTATAGTTTTAATTAAATTAAGAGATCACTCAAACAACACAGGTGAAAATTCTTATCACGTGTAAACACATCTTTATAACGATGATATTTTAACTTTAATTCGGACGCTATTTCATCATACGTTCTTTGTTTTAATTTAGTAAATTTATATTGGGAATCTGAATTATCCCATATATGAGGCTTTACTCTTATCATTTCAATAAAATCAATTTCCATTTCTTTTGTCCTTTCAACACATATATTTGCCATTTTCAAGTATATATATTTATCACATGCACTCATTAACAATAATGAAAACATGTTATTTCTTGGCATCCTATTGTTTCCGCTTGGCGAAAGTAAAAGACAACACCAGTTCCGTTGATCATCTATTGGCGATACGAATTGCTGCTGCATGCACAATTAATTGCTCATTTTCGGCAATTCATAACGCCAATAACTTTCATTTGGCATAAAATTTGGCGAAAACTTGGCAATGATCAAATTTCAAATGCGCAACTGTAAAAAATATCTGAAATATCATTGGACGACGTATCCGAGTTGCCCAAAATCGAGCTTTGACGTCACGTAATGTTAAGTCTACGGGAGTTGCTCAAAATGAAATATCGGCAACTCTAATGTAATAGGGGCTTTAAGCCATTAATAGATAAGCAAAGTTGATTTGCAATTAAAACTGTTTTAATAAAGTTTAACTAATTAGGGTTAACTAGTTAGGATGGAGTTTTCAATGTAAACAAAAACAAACCTTTGCTAACCGGAAGTGACCTCGAATACTTCCGGTGTTTTCACTTCCCATTGGAAATCAATGCAATGATAAAAATTTTCGTTTAAATATTTCAAAGTATTTATAACCGCTTTTGAAAGTTTTTTTATTTTCTCCGTTAAAACCATATATTTTATTATGATTGCAACCCATAGTGATCCCGCAATTTTTTTTAAACTTTTTAAATTTTAACTTAAATAATTTTGATGGGTTGCCATATTTTAAGGAGAATCGCTCTTATTGGCTACATCAGGATCACTTAGCGATGAAAGATTTTTGATCTGACGTTCAAACTCTTGTTATTGTTTATCTCAATTGCGAGTCATATTTTTTAAATATTTTTTACTTTATATATTTATTTAAAAATTTCAGCAAATATATTTTGCGCTGGATTGAAATAAGAAATTTCTTAAATATAAATAAGGTATTATGTTTTCTCAAAAATTTTAATAAAATGTACTTGATCATGCTGGAATATTTGAATTGGTGTTGATAATAAGAGATATAAAATTGTCACGTTTATTTACTTGTATTTTATGAATGTTTTAATCAAGTCTTGGTTTTTATTGCAATTAAAATTGAAGTCTTATTTCAGAATTGATTTACTCATTATATATTAGTAATTAAATTTAGGATTTAAAATATTTGTTCTAAAATTGAAAAATTAATTGTTAAGCATATGACTTAAATATTATATGAAATTTTTATACAATGCCATTTTATATTTTTTTAAAAACAAAATATGCTTCCATTTTATTTTGAACCTTAAATTTACATTTTTTCAGATGTCTAGCACATATTACCACAATCTAGATGAAGATTCTAAAAAGCGGTACATATCAAAATTAACCATTGCAAGCGAAAGATTACCAGATCCATTAGATGAAGATCTAAAAAAATTCTTATTTCATTTAAATAAGTACAAAATTTGGCCTAAGGTTTCTTTTGGTGATGTATATATGTATCTAGTTGTAAAAAAATGCTTTTATACCAATGAAGCATTTGAAAATTATAAGGCACTGGATTGCTATAATTTTCTTTTAAGTGGAAAAGTCCATGATGTGAAAGTTTATAGATGTGAAAAAATAAAAATATGCATAATGACTTGTAGAATGCAGGCAAGTCAAACCTCTACAAAATTTCACATGCCATGGGCTATTATTGAGTGTAGTGGCAAAATCATTAGTGGACACTGTACTTGTATGGCCGGGTATGACATATTTATTTATGTTTATTATATTTTAAAATATTTTGTTTTACATAATTTTATAAGTGAAAATAATATACTAATAACTGTATGCATGTCTTATGGTAGTGTATCTTCTGACTTTCTAAACACAAACATGATTGCATTAATTCTCTCTCTCTCTCTCTCTATATATATATATATATATATATTGATCATATTGTTTTAGATTAGGAGAAGTCTGCTCTCATGTTTCAGATTTATTATTAACAGTTGAAACTGCTGTGAAAGAAGGGCTAACTAATCCATCATGTACATCAATGCCATGCTCGTGGAAGAAAGTCTCAAAAAAGGTATTTAATTCTTAAAATTTAGATTTAAATATTATTTTACATTTTATTAATAATGAATTAACACTTTAATATTTATTCTCCAAAATAATTTTTCATGGGATCTATATAATATGTCATTACTCTGCAAATAAAATTTTAAATAGGCATTTAAATTTAGCACAAATTAGCAGACAGCAGAAAAATATCAAAAAGGTTTATAGCTTTAATGAGTTATTTTATATTTTTCTTGCAAATATTTTTTATTAAAATTTATTTTTAAAATCAAGAACATTTGATTAACATCAGAATTTATTCTAAATGGATGCACCAAAGGAAAGGACGAATCACTGCTTCCTTGTTTCACAGAGTAATATGCTGCAAACTTGGTCATAAAGGACTCATAACCACAATCATGCAGTACAGTTCACCAGTCGTTGCTGAGTCATTAAGGTGGGGTCTAACTAATGAAAAGTTTGCAATTTCTTCATTTATCAAAAAAATGCAAGAAGAGCATGCTAATTTTCAATTCACAAAATGTGGCCTGAAAATTGACAACACTTTTCCTTTTTTAGGAGCCTCTCCTGATGGCTTAACAAAATGTGACTGTTGTGAAAATGCAGTTGTGGAGATAAAATGTTCATTCAGCTTGCGGAATCTAACGATTGAACCAGGAAACATTAAAAAAAACTTTTTCTTAAATGAAAATTTATGTTTAAAACTATCACATTCTTATTATGATCAAATTCAAGGTCAAATGGATATTTGTGGGTATAACTGTGCCTATTTTGTTACATACACAAAATTCAGTCTGCATATAGAGAAGATAATGTTTGATGAGGAGTTTTGGAAAACAAGAAAACCTTTATTGATTAAGTTTTTTGAAAATTATATTATACCAGAAATTTTAGAAGATTATATTATATTAGAAGATTATATATAGTCTACAATCAGCCAGGATTACAGTGAATATTTATTATTAATAAATAAATACAAATGTGCATAGCTCTGAACTTTAGTGAAATTTATTTTAAAAGCCATATTAATTGAAGTGGTGGTTAACGGGAATTAGGGCTATTATCTCGGTTAGATTTTTAAATTCTGTCAAAGATAAGGAAAGATTGTTTCCAAAAGTAATATATCTATATACATATATTTCACAAATAGATTTAATTCTGCTCAAATATATTTCTGCCTATTGAGATATTATAAGTGTTGCAGAGAAGGCGGAGTTTAATGGGACTTTGAACTATCACAAACACTACTTTTTAAAGAGGAAATAAAATATAAATTAGGAGAAACATAAAAATTACATTAACAACAAATAAAATGGATATATTTTCCAAATTCTTTATCATTAATATTTACTCAGAAATGTTCCGGGAAATAATGAGTTCGAGAGGCGTGTCAAAGGTGGTGTTAAATTCTGCTTTGATACCTACCTTTTCCTAAAAGAACCTTTTTAGAGACAAACTCATTTTAAAATATTGATCGAACAGATGTAAAATCAGCAGAGAACTTTTCGTCGATTTGATACTTATTTGCTGTTCTGAGCTTTTAGAAAACTAAAGAGGTTGTAAACTTTTGTAGCAATAATAAAGAAATTTAAATAGTATGGTATGTAGATATCCATATTTTTTATTTTGTTATATTTTTTATTCCACATAACATTAGTAAAAAAAGAATTTTTTATTAATGTTTATTTATATAATATAATATAATTTTATAATATAATTTCAAGTAAACCATAAAAAAAAGCTATATTTTTTAATTTAGTGTAAAAGTTTAGTTTTTTATGGGACACTGCAATATCATTAAAAACTGAATTTTGCATCAGTGAATTTTTATACAGTGTTGACTGCACTTTTAAAGCTGCATTTTTTTCTTCAAGAACTTCAATGTCATGCATTGATAAGTCAGTCATTATCATTACATCTTTCGTTTCTGGAACATCTTCAAATTCAGAAGGAACATCACCTAGAAATACAATTGTAATTTTAAAAAATGCTAAATTAATTAACATAATTCTGTTTTTAATTGTTGATAGTGCTAAAAATAATTTATACTACATATTATCCTATTACTAAAAATATTATACTACATACTACTAAAAATCATGCAGTATCAGTTCAATAATAGAATAAAATATTTAATGTGTTATATAATAAAATATTTAATTGCAATGAATTTCCATTTTACATTACAATAATACAACACATCTTCAATAAATAAAAATAAATTAGCCAATATAAAATCTGATTGTAAAATTTAATAGATATAAACATTATGAAAACTTACTAAGCATGGGAATATTTTTCTCATATTCTTTACTTCTATTTAAAATTCTTTCATATCTTTCCTTCTGTATGTGGTAGGTGGGAAAACACAGATAGAACAAAATCAGGATGATTTTTATCCCTAGATGGCTTCCCTGTAATCAATTGTAAAAAGAAATAAAAAAGACTATTGAGAAAAAAGTAATTATTTATACATTAATAAAAGTATTAGGGAAAAATTTAACATGATAGACAACAACTACTTTAAGTCAATCGTTAATGAGCCTCATTCAAAGACTAAGCTTTATATATTTAACTTCAACAATATTAATTTTATTTCAATTACAAATTTATGGATGAAATTCATTTTTTTCATTGAAATATATTCAAGAATAGAACAGAAATATATGCAAGAAAAGAATATTTAGACATGCTTCAAATTAAATCCGTAGATTATTTTTTTAATGTTAAAAGAAATTTAAAAATATTTTATATAAAATTAATATTTTTAACATTAAGAGCAACTAAACACAACAAACTATTTATAAGTATTATATTATTTCGCATATTTAGACAGAATTCGCCAAACCTATTAAATATTATTTTGGCGCCATAAATGTCGCCAAAGGTTACTATAATACTGAAATTAAAACTTCTAAAATTAGGAAATGTACTGAAAATGTTTTAAATAAATATTTATAATTTAGGTACATAAATTTACCTGTAATAAAATGCTTGTTGCACAAACATGAATACTTCGTTGAATTCCAATTTTCTCGATTTACGGCTCTTTCCCACATAATCCTACGCTCGGGATCCATTGGAAATTTAAACATTTTCACTTGGGACAGTAAATTTGTACCAGCTCGCATATTGCAGCCAACTGCTACACAACAACTACTACCTTTATTTGCTTTCTGCATATCAAAAATGGGATTATCAAATTTGATCGCTATTTTTAAATAAATATTTCAAAGCAAGACAAACAACAGCAAACCCACAACAAATTAAACAACACTAGAACAGTAAGCAGGAAGTTTCGTACCGGAAGTTTTCTAGATCTCCATGTTAGTAGCGCCCTCTATTCTAAGCTTTACAGAAACTTCCATCCATATCAGGATAAGTTTTATAGTTGCATAAGAATTCATTAAATATAAAAAAATACAGTTATACCAAAACACAATTTTAAAGTTATAATTTATCAAAAACAATTTTACCAAAAATATAAATTTTATAATATTTTAATATAAACTACTGAGCAATGTGTTAAATATTTAATACAAAATAGAGGAATAAAAATACATATTTTTTATTTACATTAAGCCACAAAAAATATACATGAGATTAACACATGATTATAGCGTGGTAAAAATGTAAAAGAATTTTTTTTTCCAAATGTTTAAATTCTGCATATTTGTAGTAAAATATAGTGTAACTAAACAATGGCAGGATAAAAAAATGCATATATTTATATGGAATCATAATAAAAATAAAGATGGAATTATACACAAATGGATTTAATTTAAAGATTTTACTTTTAATATAAGAAGCCAAAAATAAAATAAAAATAAAATAAATTCGTATTTAATACGGTTCTAATAAATATGTTCGTTCTACATTAAAATATTTTCTTAACAAAAATTCGCAGTGTGAAATTTCCTTCAACTAGTCTATGTAAATTACTATAATACAAAACGAAAATACTTATTTTAGACATATTAAAAAATATAAAGCAAATTTTGATTCATTCTCAGAATAGTAATTTAATTAATTATATTACTGCTCAATTTTTAATGGCAAGAAAAATTTTTGAAAAGAAAAAAAAATTGAAGTTATATTTTTAATTGAAAATTAAAAATATAATTTCATAATAAATTAAATTGAAATTAGTTAAAAATAGTAATTACTTATTTGTTTGTTAATAAATTGTTTGTTAATGTAAAAAATATTTTAAAATTATCTTTGAAGCTGAAATATAATTTAAAAAAAAATCCCATTCATTTTTTTTTGTTCAAGTTAATAGAAGAATTTTAATAAAAGATAAAAACCACAATTTAAAAATTTAATAAAAAATAAAGAAACCAAAATTTTTGATTAATAAAAACGTGATATATTTGACAAAAAATGATAACCACTAAATAAATAGGTCATGATTATTAACTTTTCCAACAGATTTATTTCATAATCAAAAGGAATGAATGAAATGCTTATTTCTTTTAAGCGCATCTCTTATTTCTATTTCTCGCAAATTTTTTTATAGAAATTTATTAAATTATTATTATTTTTATTATAAAAATTTTAAGGAATTATATTTATATAAATAATGTAATTTTTATTAATAATTATATAAATTATTAATAGAAATAATAAATCAAATTTATTTTATTCATTACGCTCCCCTCTCCTTTTTAAAGCTATCTTCCAATTCAAAGAATCACTCATCTATTTTCCAATTAAACCAACTGTCATTTCCCTTCTCCTATTCGTTCCCCCTCCTTATAGAAAGCGATTACACTGATTACTTTGGAACAAGCGAGTACTTGCTTGTTACTTTGTAACAAGCACTTCTTACTTATAAGAACGTATTCGCTCGGCACGTACTCAGTTGTACTGGAAATACACTACTGGCCATTAAAATTGCTACACCAAGAAGAAATGCTGATAACAAAAGGATATTTATTGGACAAATATATTATACTAGAAATAGCAAGTGATTAAATTTTCAAAAAATTTGGCTGGATAGATCCTGAGAAATCAGTACCCAGAACAACCACCTCTGGCAGTAATAACAGCAGTTATACGCCTGGGCATTGAGTCAAACAGAGATTGGATTGCATGTACAGGTACAGATTCCCATGCAGCTTCAACACGATGCCACAGTTCATTAACCGTAGTGACTGGCGTTTGGTGACGAGCCAGTCACTCGGCAACCATTGACCACATGTTTTCTATTGGTGAAAGATCTGGAGAACGTGCTGGCCAGGGAAACAGCCGAACATGTTTCGTATCAAGGAAGGTCCGTACAATACCAGCAACATGCGGTCGGACATTATCCTGCTGAAACGTAGGGTTTCGCAGGGCTCGAATAAAGGGTAGAGCCACGGGTAGTAACACACCAGAAATGTAACGTGCACTGTTCAAAGCACCGTCATTGCGAACAAGAGGTGACCGAGACGTGTATCCAATGACACCCTATACCATCAAGCCAGGTGATGGGTCAGTATGACGATGACGAAAGCACGCTGCCAGTGTGCGTTCACCACGATGCCGCCAAACAGGATGCGACCATTATGATGCTGTATGCAGAACCTGGATTTATCAGAAAAGATGACGTCTCGCCATTCGTGCGCCCAGGTTCGTCGTTGATCACACCATTGAAGGCGCTCTTGTCTATGACGCAGCGTCAAGGGAAGCCGCAACCATGGTCTCCGAGCTGAGAGTCGATGCTGCTACAAACGTCGTCGAACTGTTCGTGCAGACACTTGTTGTCTTCCAAACGACCCCGTTTCTTGACTCACGGCTCGTGACGTGGTTTCACGATCCATTACGGCCATGCGGATAATATGCCTGTCTTCTCGGCTGCTAGTGATAGGTGGCCGTTGAGATCCTGCATGGCGTTCCGTATTATTCCGAGGCGAGCAGCAATACTGCGATAAGATAAACCACAATCCCGATACGCTACAATTCGACCTTTATCAAAGTAAGAAAAGTGCTGGTACGCATTTCTCCTTCTTACACGAGGCATCACAACAACTTTTCACCAGGCAACAACGTTCAAATTCAATTTGTGTATGAGGAACCGGCTGAGCAATTTCCTCATTTAAACATAATGTAGGTGTCGCTACTGGTGCCTGTTTTGTCTGAATGCGCTGAAAAGCTAATCATTTGCATATCACAGCACCTTCCTCCTTTCGTATAAATTTCACGTCTGTAGCATGTCGCCTTCTTGGTGTAGCAATTTTAATGACCAGTAGTGTATATCTGGACTCGCATCAATTTTGCTACAGAAAGTAACGAGTATTTTGGGGGGGGGAAAGTACTGATTACAAGTTATTACATTTAATACCGATTACAAGTATTTCTTCTCATCCCTAGACGTGAGTAAGGCCAGCCGCAAACTATCGGCGATTTCGCCGGAAACACCTAGCAGAGCGAAATTACCGTGAATTCACCGCCGAAGGAATGGGAGGAAACTATGACGTAGATGTTTGACGTCATCGTTCTGTTCAACCTATGAAACTTTTATTTACATTATATTGAAATCTTGTTTTGAATGAGATCGACATCTGAATTTACTCATTAAATTGTAATGCATTCCTAACTGTTTAAAAATTTTATTAAATTTATGGAAGACATTAAATATTGAAATACCACGAGGTTAAATTAAATGCGAGAACAAAGAATAGCAAAAACGTAAATCGAAATTCCCACTGTCGCCGGAACCCTGCCAGATATATTTAACATGCTTGAAAACAAAAAGTGTTGCTCGGAACGCCTATTTTATGACGTTTTCTGACGTCAATCCTTCGCCGTGTTTTCGCCCAGTGTCGCCGAGCTTCGCCGGCGTCAGTTTTCCGGCGAAATCGCCGATAGTTTGCGGCTGGCCTGAGGTTACTGCTCTCTGTGGTTTGGTTCACAGATACCCACCAGGTAACGCTAAATGCAGGCCCAACGAGAGGGGGGGGGAGGGGGGGTAAGATTCCCCGGGCCCGAAGTTATGAGAGGGCCCGGTTAACGTTTCTTCACACATTTTATAAAAATTTTTTTTGGGTTTTTCCCCGGGCCCGGCATTGTCTCTCGACGGCCCTGGCTAAATGAGTAGCAGTTTCCGCATTGTTGTGACGAAGTGTTAGTCCCCCAGTGCCCACAGTTAGAAAAAAAATGCTCTTGCTTTTATTTTGGGATCAAAAGATTGTTTTTGAATTTTCGCTTCATGCATTCTGAAAGATATAATTGTAGATGCTGACAAGCTATAATTTAAATATTTTTGCTTACAACTTTTCATATTTCACTTGTTTTAAAGTGCAATGAAGTTCAATAAAATATAGACAAACAAGCCTATTCTTTGAATAATTTTATGATGGAAATTAACATACAAATAAATTAATGCATGTATAATAATGTTGAATTACAGAATAGTTTCAATGTTAATGTACATATGTGGAAAATTTTTTATTTCATAGTACATAATTCTTAAAAATAACAAAGTATAAAAATTGAAAAATGGTTATCTATATAAAAAAAAATCTATAAGTCAATAACGACACAAACGAGTTATAAAAATTTTTTAATTTCCTTTACCTTGATCATATATGTATATCATTCTTAGAAAATTAAAATATTAGCTTGCAATTAAAGTTGCTTATAATTGTTAAAGATTTAGAAATTATCTGTTTTACAAAAATAGGAAATAATTTACTAATTAGCTGATCAATGAAACAATATTTTAAAAAAATCCCTAATCAAAAATTTAAATGAAGAAAATGTCTTTATTGAAGTATAGCACTAAATCGAACAGAAACTATTAACATTAAGGTATTATGAAACATAGTATAGAAATACAGAATACTTATAATTACAATATATTAAATGAAAAACAAATCAAAACATAGGAATATTCCTAAAATGCTGTGAAGCCAGATAAATCATAAGATAAAAAAACCTTTTTGAATACTTTTTAAGTACATCAATGCTTTTATAATGGAATGTAAAGGCGGATAAATAAATGTAAATAAATATTTATTTATCTATGTTATTATTATAAGTTCATATTTAATAAAAATACCGTTCGATTTTAGAGCAATTTCATGGCTAACGTCGAGAATATTCAATATATTCTTATAAACAGGTAACAAATTTTCACGATAGCCAAATATTATTATTGGAAATATTAGAACCTGTCTAGTGGTTAGCGTACCTGATTGTTGATAAGGAGGTCCTGGGTTCGAACCATGGTTCGGGCATGGATCTACTTTCTCCTTCTCTCTCTCCTGTCTTTGTTCTTTTCTTGTATGAATGGTTGCTTACGATATAAACGGATACCTCCCAGATAGCAAACAACGTCCAATGAACATCCCTCGGACATCCAAAACATCCATATTTGATCCTCCAACGTTTTGGATGTGATTTGGACGTCCCCTGGATGTTCTTTGAGAAAGTCCTCAGGACAGCCTTGTAAAGCTGTTCTAAGTATGTCTTTTTATGGATCTGTTTTGGACGATCTGTTGATGAACATCCTGAAAAGGTTTTTTTACATCCTTTTTTGGTTTTTCTAACAAATGATCTGAATGCGTTACTTATAAAATTAAAAAATCATATCAATTTGTTAATAAATGTAAATAATTTTGTGCTACTTTGTATTTAGTAATTAAAATGAGAATATATTCTCATTTTAATTAGTAGAAATCACCTTATGTAAAATTTATGAATTTTTGTGGTATTAAAGATCCTGTCTTTTATTTCATCATAATTATAAACAAAGATATATGTAAAAACAAAAAAATATGTTTGGCAAAACTATATTTTTTTTAATACGACATGAATTTAAAAGGGATTTTCAAGGGTTATACGACTGCTATGAAGACAGTACATATATTCTAAAGGTAAGTTATGCCAATACGTTAGATCAATACGAATTGATAAGTTTTAAAATAATTAACAGATTACAAAGTATAATAATATTTTTAAAATATGTTCATAATGTTTATTCAAATTTAATATAATGTTGTATTTACTTCCGCTACATTTTGTTTTCCAGGCAAGGAAAAAAAAATCATGGTAAAATTTTCTCTTGTTACAATTTAATTTATATAATGCAATTTTGATTGAAAATTACAAACGTTCTTCAGTTTATTCTTCACCATTAAAAATATCATTTAATTAAAATAATTAAAGCGTTTATAAAAACAATTGATTTTCTCGAAGAGCATTTAGAAAAAAGAATTATTTATGTATGGGATGTAAATTTTTTTATCTGTTATATTTATATATATATATATATATATATATATATATAAGGATGCAAAGGCTTTAAATGCGATTTTATCGAACTCAAAAACTCGAACAAGTTAACGCTAAACCAACAAAGTTAGAGTGCACGCACGTTTATAAATTCGTAGTTAGTGCCGAAGTTCTACATAAAAAGACTTTGCGCTAAATCGAGCGAAAGAAATTTGCTCCGTTCATTTAGACGCATGCGCAGAAAAGCTTAAATTTAAAACCGGAAGTCTGCTTGGGGAGACGCATGGAATCGCTGGTGAGTGTTTACACATCGAACAACGTGAAAGAAATTTTGAATAAGAAGATTTAAATATTAAAATAATTCACTGAACTTGTTATAACTTTTCACAAGCAAAGAATTCTATTGAAGGTGAGTGTAAAAATGTTTATTGTTTATACTTAAACTTTTTAAAACTTATATACTATTTATCATAATTGTTAAGCCTTACGTTACTGCTATGAAAAAGTAGATGATTGTAAACATATATTCCAATGTTATAATTCAATGGATATTTTAATTCGGCCATTATTAAGATTATAAATGCTAAAGATTTTATTTTTAAATTGTTTTTTCATGTTAAGAAGTTAATATTAAGGTGTAATGTAAAGTACTTGTATTGTTCTAATCTTATGTTTTGAAACTAAATATATGATTTCTTAATTTGTGTATAATTATTATACTGTATAATGCATCAAGTCTTTTCAATAAATAAATAGCAATATTCAGGCTGGCTAATTTTATGTATTCTTCTCATTTTACAATTTATGAATTTAGAAATTTTTAGTTTAAAAATTTTACTTTAAAATGCTATGAAAGATCATTAGTTAATCACATAGTAGCTCCAAAGTCACTATATTTTTTAAATTGTATTGTTTTAATGTGTTGAATGTATTTATAGGGAATTACAGAGCTAAAATTAAAACTGAATGTTAAATAATTCATTCCTAAATTTGAGTGTGTAAGTAGATTATTAATAGAAAAGTCATCTTACAAGTCATTATATTATTTAATCTTCATTTAGAAAGGAATATTTATTAACACAAATTTTATTTAATAATAAATTTTAAAGAAAAATGTATACATTTCTAACATGAAATTTTATTTTCTTAAAATTTTGCATGATGATTTCACTAAATAAATTTTTGATTCAAAAAAACAAATTTATAATCTATTTAAATGAAAAAAATGCATCTCTAGTTTAGATTTTTCAGAAATTTTAAAGCAACTGCAGATTATAAAATTACGGCTGGAAAGGATTGAATTTTGGACTAATTTTATATTTAATCAATTTGAGAGGTTATTTCTTTATCAGACTAATTTTAATATGTTATAAAAAGTATTAAAAATTTAAAACTTTGCTATTTCATTGTTGGGATTTGTTATGTCTATAAGTCCATGTGTTGTTTATTTTTTAACTATCAAATGAGAATCTAATGGTGATAAAAAAATTATTTTGCTTTATTGCTTTACAAGTGTTGAATTTTTTTAACAGTAGCTCTTTTAAACTAATTTATATCTTTAAAATAAAATTTAAGTTGTTGAAATAATCATTAAACCTTAACATATAAAGTTTTGTTTCTGATAATCTTGATCTTTCTAGATTATCTTATAAAATATTAATTTCTTTTTTTAATAATAGATGCAGTCTGTTTTCATATGCCTCAAGTTACAAAAGCAGAGATGGCTAAGAGCATATCGAATTGGCTGCGACATGCAAAAGAAAGGGCGGAGAAAGAGAAAAAAATAATGATTGTGTAAATAATAATGATTTTAATAATAATAATGATTGTGAATAAAAATTGAGTGTGTATATAGAATTCTGTGAAATTAACAATCTAAAAACTATATTTTGTCCCAAATTATATTTCGTTTAATTTCTTAAATTCATTTGATTTATACTTAAAACTGTGCAATTTTGAATCACTTTTTAAATGAAAAAATAATTTTGAATATTTCAAACAAAACAAAATATAATTATGGTGTTTGAAATGCCAATTAATGTAATCTTTGTTCTTCTGAAATATCTTAGATCCATTTGATTAAAACACAAATTTGTTTTCTAAGAATTTCATAAAATATAGGAAGATTTGTTAACTTAATAAATATTAATATATTTTGATAATAAATCATAATGATGCTGTTAAAATAGTCTCATGGAAACATTTCAGAAATTGGCTATTTTCTTGTATGAGAAAATTAAAATTAGATAATTATTAATTAGAACTTAATTTAATTGTGCCAATTGAAATTGTGGATTCTCTGTTATTTAAATGATTGTTGTAGATTAAATGAGTTAATTTTCATGTGCATTTGTGTGTGTGAATAAAATGTTTTGGTATATATATACCAGTGTTTTATATATATATATTTATTTATTTATTTTTCTTTTTTGAAATTCAATCATTTAAAAATTCTTCCTGTGTTACAAACAAATGCAAATATTTTAATTTATATTACAATATATATGCTTATATAAAAATTTATATATTTGTATTTATTTCTTCTATGAAATTTTAATCGCTTAGCAGTTCCCCCTGTTTCACAAAAGCATAAATTCAAATATTTAAATCTATATTAATATATTTGCTAATATTGTAATGCATTTGCTTATATTAAAACCTGCATATTTCTCTTATATTAAAAAAAATGCTACATTGTTTAAAAGTATGATATACTTCTAAACAATGAAGCCTTTTTTTTAGATATCTTTCATTTTAAAAATTTAGCATTTAGATATACCCAAAAGAATTCCTTTGTCAGAAGTATTAATATTTCCTTCGAATGAAATTTTCGGTTAATACCTTGACAATTTTATTGCATTTATTTTTTAGAACAGTAGTAATTTATATTCATTATAATGTTGCAAAAAAAATTAAAGAAAGGAAAAATAATTATTTTTCATTTCTTTATTTTTTTGCGAAATGGTATCAGTCACTACTTACAGAAAAAAATAACAGTAAAAAAAGCTTTATGAATAATAATGAAGTTATAAACAGAAATACACATAATTATTAGTAAATAAAGTATGTAAACTTTAATAACATACAAAAAGTTTACTGAATTATTGCAGAAAAAAATAACAGTGAAAAAACTTAATGAATAATAATGATGTTATAAACAAAAATACACAATTATATTAGTAAATAAAGTATGTAAACTTTAATAACATACAAAAAGTTTACTGAATTATTGCTTAAAAACAATGATAGTGCTCATTATTAAATAATAAAATTTAAAAACACGCTTAATATGGCTGTTATATGAATATCCAAATATGTGCCAAATCACGTCAAATATGTGCCAGATTACGGCCAATATGTGCTAAATCACGTCCAATATGTGTCAGATCACGTCCAATATGTGCCAAATCACGTCCGTCTCGGAGGTCTATGGGACGACCTACGTACGTGTTACTTCCGGACATTGGTACGCGCGGAGAATGTCCGTAAGACGTCGCTGGACCCCTATCGGACGTCCTCTTACGTCCAGGCGGACGTAAGAGGACGTTCTCCGAACATCCTGCGGACCATCGTTTGCTATCTGGACTATGGCCTATGTATCCTGAGGAAGATGGACTCCACACCAAATTATGATTCAGTTGGAAAAGTGAAGCTCTGAACATATTGTTTGCTCTCACACCCCCTGGCTGACACTCGACAAAAAATATTAGAAAAAAACAACCTTACAAATGAAACAGATTTCTGAAACTATCAGCAACAACTGTGATAAACAGCAAACTGAACGGTTATCACAACTGACATGTTATTGACTGAGTTATATAAGTGTTGCAAGAATAACAAATATATTCTGGAGTTATAGTTTAATCTCTTAATTAGTAAGTAAGTTCTTAGTAGAGAAAAAAGTAACTATAAACAGCTTATAAGTATAGGTAGCCATATTGGATTTAACTTCCGATACTATACTTGGCAGAAACTTGGTTCCTTGTATTGGTCCTATCTTGATGTGCCCAAGATTGGGAATAAATTGGTTGCTTCTATAAGCCCAATAATGCCATATTGAGGGAAACTTGGCTCTCACTATTGGTTCAATATTGGCTAGCTTGACATTTCTTACATTGGGAAAATCTTGGTTTCCATTATAAGATCAATATGATAAGTCCAATA
>JAPDSC010052529.1:180642-248765 GCA_026290005.1 Latrodectus geometricus | reverse complement strand
TGTATATATATATATATATATATATATACAAAAGTTTGTTTATTAGCAGCTGTTTGTATACCAGAGTAATAATACATAGTTATGATGATGATTAAACAATGATTCAATGAATAAAAAATAAATGAACTGCAGTGGTGTTGTAAGCATAATTGGCACCCGGGTATGATACCTTTTTGGCGCCCTCCCTCGAAATTACAAAATGTAATACAATATAAATATAGGAATAAAATGTATTAAATAATAAGAGTATATTATAAATATATTATCTATAACTATTTAATATAATATATATTAAATAGAGCATACTTGAAATAAGAATACAATGCAAATAATAACAGAATGCTTTACCTTCTATAAAATAATCGAAAGTATATTAATTTAATGTCTCAGGCTTAGCTTTAAATTTGAAACAAAATTCAGTTCTTGCTAGAAAAAACTTATATTGGATTCGTAAAAGTGTCAAAGAAATAATCAGACTTACATGATTTTAGAATTAATTAAAAGGATATTAATTATATATAACTTATATACTAATACAATTACTTTAAAAAAATTTAAAAATGAAATAATTCAATATATATTATAGATATAAGTAGATGTAATTAGCTACAATCAAAATATAATATATTTATTACACTATATACATTTTTCTTGCTTTTGCAGAAGCGAATTGATCAATTATTTAATCAAAATTTTATCATTTCAAATTTTTCTATACTTAAAAATGTTAAATCATTTAGATGGTTTTGACTCATGTGTTGTTGATCGTAAATACGTCAGAATTAATTCTAATTTGCTGGACGAACGTTCACAGCTTGCAATTGATGTAGAAATAGTTAAGAGTACTTGAATGGCGATTCTCATATTTGGGAAAACATCCTCACCGTATGAGATTAGGAAGGTTAGAAGTTCTAATGGAGTTTTAAATTTAACAACTTTTCTAAAGCAGAGTAACACTTTGCTTTCACAAATGTCTGTATAGAGTTCTGTTCCACTGAAATCTGTGTCATAAAATTCACCCAAAATTTTACAATTATTTTCGAGTTCTTTATCAAAATTACCATTATGAAATAAATTTTTAGCATCAAGTAAAAATATAAATTTGGAATTAAGATCTCTTAGTCGTATGAATCGCGTGTGTATTTCTCACTGCAGATGGATGACAACGCTTTTCATAACTCGAAAAAATTTCCTTTTCCACTGAGAGGTCAACACGTATAGCTGATGCTCCAGGTATTTTTAGGCGTCTTCTAACAGGACATTTGTATCAATACTCCATTTTTCACAAAGGAACTTAGCCTTTTTTTAATTGACTCCTCACATATCTGGTCTCGAATTTTTGCAAGTTTTGTCTCTAATGATTCGAAATCCTGAAAAGCTTCTCTAAATTCAGTCTAGAATCTTGTAATCTGAGCTGCACACGCACGATCAATTATTCTCAAGATATCATGCCAAAAATGAATTAAAGTTAAGTATATTTTGCAACAAAATTGCATTTCTGGTGTCATTTGTGAAGGAAATATCTTCTGATAGTTTCTCTAATAGTTTTATTAAGTCCTCCAGTCCATTAACAATAACTGCTTAATGTTGGAGCACTCCATCGTGTTTCAGATTTATGTTTAACAGTTTTATTTAAAGAGCATTTTAATGATTCCCAGCGTAATGTTGAACGTGAGAAAAATACATATACATTTTCAATTATTCCAAAACATGTTACGATGACTGGATCTTACTTAGCTGCAGTAACTTCAACCAAATTTAATGAATGGCTATCGCAATTTGCTATAATGCTTTATAATTCTCATTTGAACTCCAGATATGTGACCTGACATCACTGCGGCATTATCACAACATTGAGATCTACAGTGTATAAATTAAATCTGATCGGAATTTAATTTTTCTAAAATTGTATTTTCAATTGAGGCTACATCTTTAGAATGTATTTCGATAAATCCTAAAAAAGATTCTTCAATAGAAACTTTTCTGTTAATAAAATCAATATCTACATACCTGAAAACCTGGGACATTTGTTCTCAATGAGAGAGATGAGGAGTTGAATCAAATAAAAGTCCATAATATTTATTTCACTTGATATCACTTATTAGTTGATTTCGAACTGTGAATGCCAGAAGATAAATAAATTCATTTTGAATTTGTGGTGATACGTATGAGATAGTTTTTGGCGTTTCCACGATTTTTTTAAGATGAGTTGAGAGCAGTGGATCAAACTGCAGCACAAGTTTAAGTAAAGATAATAGATTTCCAATATTTGTACCATCTTCAAGAGTAGTATTTTCAACATGACTTCGTTGAGTTAGATTTTGTATTATCAAATATTTCATGTATGCTAATATTCGATGCAATATATTTCGCTAACGTTTTGTTTCGGATTGTATATTTGCTTCAAATAATGTATCGATTCCCGTTTTATTAATTTATTTTCTATCTGTTCCAAATTGTGAATAATTTTGGATGATTTAGACTTCTTTCATGACTAATCAATTTATCATTTTTCCTGCATTTTTTTAAAACCAGATTCTGTAGCGAACGATGATTATGCACCAGAATTTAATGAAGTAAACAGTATGCAACAAGAGCAATATGCTGCATTATTTTTAGGTGAATATAATAACCAAGATCGGCTAATTTCAGTTCCTCTTTCTTCATGATGAGAAAAAGAAGTTCAGACAAGAAGGAGAAGTTCAGAAATGTAGAATGATGATGAAATCATCATTCTACATTTCTGAATTTCTTGTTCTAGCTTTCCTTTTCGATTTTGAAAACCGCTAAGTTTTTTTTCCTGGCATTGATATCGTCTGAATAAAAATTTTATTATTTAAGATATCATATTTGAACAATTTAATAACAGCAAATAAAATATAAAAATCATTTATTACAAATTGCAAGTAATGTAGCAATAAAATTACATTGCTTCAATTATTTTATTAAATACTGTTAACAATTTCGCGCATAAATTATTCTCAGAATTATAGAGTAACAGCAATAATAAAATCATCAAGACATTAAAAAGTAAAATACATAACAAAGGTATCCATAGTTATAATTGGGTTGTTGAATTAATAATAGTTGAATATGTCCAAGAGCTTATAATATAATAAAACAAAGTATTGTTTATCATTATTTTAAAGTAACGAGGATGAGTTTTACATGTACTTTGCTTAATAAATACTAATATATCACTAGCTTAGAAAAATGATATGCTCGAAAAATAGATATGTTGATTAATTCGATCAAATAACCTATTTGTTTGTACAAAATTAAGAGTCAAAAAGCTTGGAACAAAATCAATTTTTTCCTCAAATTCTTTAATTTAAGATGAATCAATGTAAATAATGTTGTAATTTACAATAACATTTTTTAAAATTAGCAATAGAATTTAAGCTATTCCTCTGATTTCGCTCGTTCTCGAAGAATCACACAATTCCTCAATGGCAATCTTTTTAAATGACTCAAAATACAAGATTAACAGCATCATAATGAGCACACCATCTTGTTTCTCAAAGTTGCTAAACAGTAATGTTTTCTTTCTCCGAATAAAGTTGATATTAAGATCAAATTAAAATTGACATTTTCTGGAAAATTTTATGTTTGAAATGATTTGACGCCTGTTGTTGCTCTGTTGGCTGCGCCCGAGGCATGATAGCCCCCTCGCTACGCCACTGCAGACATGACATCTAGAGTAAAATAAGCCAGAAAACTACTTTCAAGCTCTCTATGACAGATGGGTCCCACCTGGATGCCTTAACCTGTTCACTCATGGCCAGTTCAAAGTTCAGTAAGCTTTATTGGTAATTCTGAAAATGCAAGTTTGATGAAGTGATTAGTTTTTCCATGCACGCTATGCCGATTACTTCATACAGTAAAGATTTGGATTCTCCTTTACTTGACTAAACATATTTAGATTACTTGACAAACATAGTTAAAAAATGAGTGGTATTTTGGGTGGTCTTATAATTTTGGAACATTCTGTACATTCAGGGTTGTTTTATAGCATAAACTAATGGGATAAAACTTATCCATGAAATTAGTTAATAGTTTAAACAAGATTTTTTAGATTAAAATAAAAAATATTTTTATGAATTAATTACAATATAATTCTATTTTGTGTTTTAAATAAGGTCAGTATATTTTTTAAATCATTTTTTGTTGGATCTTACAGATACTTTAATTGAATTTTTAGTACTTTTGATATTATTTAATGATAGGTCAACAAGCTTATTTACATTAAGACATTAAATTTAGGAAATATCTACTATATTTTTTATTAATAAAATTAAATTTAGTAAGGTAATGTCACGTTAAAAAGTAACAGATCACACAAAAATAATATAATACAAATGCTTTTAATCTTAAATTTTGGACAATGCTGAGGCATGAATTTTAAGTATAGTTAAAATTCTTGCCTTAAAATTAATCGATGCAAATTGCAACATATCAGTTTATTATTCAAAGTGGCCAGATACACATGATTATAGTTAATTTATTTTGCATATTTTCATTACATTAAATGAGACATTAACTCCGAGAAAAAATTTTGTTTAAAATTGTAAGTGAGAGATAGTAGGATATTTCTTAGAAATATCCTACTTTCATTTTCGTTCTTTTTCTTATTTATAATGTTTCAAAAATATTGTAAATTACAGATTCATTTAAAAGACAAGATTTTAATGCAAACCCTATACCATTGATATTATACATATATATAGAGCGTTTTTTATTGATATTATATCATTTCTTCTTCTTGCTTGCACAGTTACAAACTGATTTTTCATGCTGCAAGGTAGAGAGAGAGAGAGAGAGAGAATAATATTTTTTCATACATTTATATTCCCCACTTTGTTTATAGTTTATTGGAATGTATGAATACCTCTTTCTAATCTAATCTAGTCTAGTGTAATCTAATCTATCTTTATATATAAAGAAAAGAAAGAAAAACAAACGTGGCCATTTTTTAAAATATTTGTCAAATATCAACAACTTAATAAGTTTTTTGTAATGAATTTTGACTTATAAAAACAAATTATTCAAAAACGGTTCAAAATTGTGCTTCAAAGCTGCTTGAAATATATTTTTCTTAATTAATTTCACAAGCTATTAACTGATTCTCTCCATAAAATTTACATTTATGTGACGACAGAATTTGCTATATCTGAAATATTATACAAGTTTTTAACTATAAAAGTTAAAGAATTGAAACAGCCCTTATATATATATATATGTTGATAATGTTTTAGCATTACTTCCTCTTTTCGATTAATGAAATCTTATATTTGTAGATAATTTTTTATGAAAAGGTAAAAGCTGTTTCAAAACTATACAGGTTCATATAAACAATTCGACATGGTTATAAACATAAAATTATTTACAAAATTTGCTTAATATTTACTTACTAAGCGACACAATTTATTTTAAACAGACAGAGGGGGGGGGGGTATAATAAATAATTCAATCTTGACAGGTAATATTTTTTATAAAGGTTTTATAACATTTTAAACATACAACAGCTTTTGTGTGTGTAGTTTTTGGTATTCATACAAATTATTCACTCATATATTGAAATAAGTTTTTTACTTATATACTAAAATAGTTTCATCATTTTCTTAGAAATTTTAATCGACATTATAAGTCGTTTGATTTTAGAATCGAAACATGGACAAGTTAACAGTTGATTATATTGATAACTCTGTTTAGCATCATTATATCTGTTTAGCATCACTACAATACATTTAAGTCCTAAAGTTTTTGGTGTAGTAATATATCAACTAACTTTATTTTTAGTAAACATTTTGATAATTTTGAATGGAAAATTTGGATTTTTGAAAATTTAGTGTCAAAAAATTTAATTTTAAATAATTTCTCTGTATAGAATATAGGATACTTTCATTCTTTTTGTGATAAAATCTAGAATTATATAATTCATTTGATTAACACATTAACTTACTTAGTGACATGTTTGTTCTTTCTTGAAGTTTGATAAGAGATAAATTATCATATGATAAAATACAATAAATTGATTAATGCGATAAAATTTAAGTTCAAAAGTTTTTTTTTTCTATTAGAAAATTAGAACGAATCAGGAAATCATGGAGTCTTTAAAGGGAATGAGAAAACTTGGAAGACAAAAGATTAGCCGACCAGTAATCATGTTATAAGTAACAAAAGATCAAGGAACATGTTTTCTTTTCTGTGTAACATGATTATAAAAACATTTCTACTCCAAGTAAACTATTAACAATTGTGTCAAGATTATAAGAAAAACATGTCTAAATCTTAATTAGCTGGGATAAAATAGATCCAGAATATTTCTAAATTAAATGACACATTGTGACTTTTGTTTTATAGTGAATGTTTGAGAAACAAGTTTCCACTATAAAACAAAAGGAGAAAAAAAAAATACTTATTTTTAGCAACAATATTATGGTGTATTAAGCAAGACACAGCTACTTTTAGTTTTATTTAAATACTACTGTTGAAAAACTTATCTATTAAAGATTTCCAATAAAAAAGTTTCATTATAAAAATTTCATGCAACAACATTTTGTTTAATTTAACAAGTCTCTAAAATTTCAAGTTTTTTTTTATCATTTATATCAAAACTTTATTTTCTGATGTGCTTTGAAATTCATGACAGTAGACATTGATTTACTTGAATTCTAAAAATTATTGATTACATGGCACTGCAGTGAATTTGAAAGCAACTTCAAAAGAGGGTGGTTAAACTTATTTAAAAGCATTTTGTTGAAACCATAGTCTCTTTTGAGTCAAAAATATAAAATGAACATTTAACTTGAGTAGCTTCAAAATTTAGTATATTATAATACTAATTAGTCCTTCTTGTTTAAATTATAGTATTCCATTGTTGTTCATAGTACACTACTGGCCATTAAAATTGCTACACCAAGAAGGCGACATGCTACAGACGTGAAATTTATACGAAAGGAAGAAGGTGCTGTGATATGCAAATGATTAGCTTTTCAGCGCATTCAGACAAAGCAGGCGCCAGTAGCGACACCTACATTGTGTTTAAATGAGGAAATTGTTCAGCCGGTTCTCATACACAAATTGCATTTGAACGTTGCCTGGTGAAAAGTTGTTGTGATGCCTCGTGTAAGAAGGAGAAATGCATACCAGCACGTTTCTGACTTTGATAAAGGTCGAATTGTAGCGTACCGGGATTGCAGTTTGTCTTATCGCAGTATTGCTGCTCACGTCGGTCGAGATCCAATGACTGTTAGCAGAATATGGAATCGATAGGTTTAGGACGGTAGTACGGAACGCCATGCGGGATCTCAACGGCCACGTATCACTAGCAGCTGAGAAGACAGGCATATTATCCGCATGGCCGTAATGGATCGTGCAACCACGTCACGAGCCGTGAGTCAAGAAACGGGGTCGTTTGGAAGACAAGTGTCTGCACGAACAGTTCGACGACATTTGCAGCAGCATGGACTCTCAGCTCGGAGACCATGGCTGCGCCTTCAATGGTGTGATCAACGACGAACCTGGGCGCACGAATGGCGAGACGTCATCTTTTCAGATAAATCCAGGTTCTGCGTACAGCATCATAATGGTCCCATCCTGTTTGGCGGCATCGTGGTGAACGCACACTGGCAGCGTGCATTCGTCATCGTCATACTGGCCCATCACCTGGCTTGATGGTATGGGGCGCCATTGGATACACGTCTCGGTCACCTCTTGTTCGCATTGACGGTGCTTTGAACGGAGCGCGTTACATTTCTGGTGTGTTACGACCCGTGGCTCTACCCTTTATTCGAGCCCTGCGAAACCCTACGTTTCAGCAGGATAATGTCCGACCGCATGTTGCTGGTATTGTACGGACCTTCCTTGATACGAAACATGTTCGGCTGTTGCCTTGGCCAGCACGTTCTCCAAATCTTTCACCAATAGAAAACGTCTGGTCAATGGTTGCAGAGCGACTGGCTCGTCACCAAACGTCAGTCACTACGGTTGATGAACTGTGGGATCGTGTTGAAGCTGCATGGGCATCTGTACCTGTACATGCAATCCAATCTCTGTTTGACTCAATGCCCAGGCGTATAACTGCTGTTATTACTGCCAGAGGTGGCATTTCTGGGTACTGATTTCTCAGGATCTATCCAGCCAATTTTTTTGAAAATTTAATCACTTGTTATTTCTAGAATATTATATATGTCCAATAAATATCCTTTTGTTAGATGCATTTCTTCCTGGTGTAGCAATTTTAATGGCCAGTAGTGTATATATTTTTAGCTTTAAAAAATTTTATATCCTCAAAAATATTTAAGTCTTTTAAACAAAGTACATATTTTTTATGTAATTAATGAAAGGTGAGGTTAATCTTCAATAATTCAAACAAAAATATTCAGCAAATGCAGAGTGATAACTGTTATAAAATTAAACAATATTATTCTTGATTACCACACCTAATTGAAGCATCAGTACACAATCAGTAAACCAAATAACTCAAAATTGATTATTTTATTTCAATGATAGTTTTCAGAGCATAGACATAAAAAACTAAAATTTTGTGCATAAAGTTTAGTTAATAAATAATCTTTTAGTTTTAATATAGTTCAGAAAAAAGCAAGAGTAAGTTCAGACTGAGACTTACGGTTTAAAATGGATTCCGAATCTCTACATCCAAGCTAAAGAAATATTGAACCAAAGGCAAGAGTGCTAACCATTCGGCCAAAATATAATGGATAACTTTATAGTATAAACGTGTGACAAGGTTTCAGGGGACAAAAGCTATAATCTTCTGACACCTTAAAATACAAACTTGCTACAAATATTTGTCTATAACTTGAGTACTTTACAGAAGACTTTAATAATGGACTACATATTCCATAACATAAAGAATGGAATCACAAATTTGTTAGACCACTCTAATCAATGGACAAGCATACACAAACTAGAAATGTAACATTTCCTATAGCTTAATATTGAAAAAATTCCTCTAATAATTTGCTCCCAAGATAATTTAATAATTTGACCACGGTGTTCCATATAATATTTAATGTGTATAGATGCAATTTTAAGGGTAATTACTGCTTGTAAATATTTTATGGGATTAACTTCTACTTCAAACTTTGATGTTTGTTGTGACTTGAAATTCACTTAAAACTGTTAATCTTGGTCAAATTAGTCCTTTGGTGCAAAAGTAATTGCTGAACAAAAATTTGTCATTTACTATATTCATTATTTAATTTTTTGGGGTGGAAGATTTAATCAGTCATTGTTGAACATACGATGGACTTAGCATTTAAAATTCTCTTTTGCATTAAAAATTAAAACAGTTTTTTTTAAATAAATTGAAACACTCATATAAAAAAAATATTATGGTACATGATGCATGAATCCCAAAATTCTGTGTAAATATTTTCATGAAAAAAAATTATATGAAGCAATAATTTTAAATTACTCAGAAAGCAAAATATTTTATTGCACGATAAACAGTATACACCTAATTTATAAAAATGTCATAAATAAAAAATCTACTAGATAAATTAATTAGATATTACAAGTCAATAGTTTAGGACTTATCTAAATGCAAATCAGAAGAAGACTTTTGGCAGTTTTGAGGGGTTACATCTTTCCACCATGAGTAGGGGAATAAATATTTTTGAATTTCAATACCGTCGCGAGGTACAGGAACAGAATATTTGCCAAATGTTGCAGTTGGCATAGGTTTTAAAATCAGTTCAGGTGGAAAACAATTAAGTTCTTCACATGAATTTGGAGGAAGAACTCTGTGAATCCAGCCAACTCTTCTCATTTGATGAGTTAGAGGATCTTCTTCAAATACAGTTAATGTTCCATGTGGAAATGTTTCACCAATCCTCAGAACTTTATAAAAGCCACCAGCAGAATTGTAAGTTATGTCAAGATTATGACTTTTAAATATTCGACTTAGAATTCCTTCATCAACAGCAGTTAATTCCTTATTAAGCACACAAAGTTCTAATCTATTGTTCCAAGGTAAAGGTTTTTTAAGTTTTAATGCACCCCATAAACTATTATAACACAAAAAATATGTAAGTTTTAAGTCACTTAATGTCTTTTGTATTTCATCTAGTAAATTTTCTAATTTGTTTTGCAACTCACTGGACATAAAGCAATCAGAACTCTCTTCATTATTCAATATAATATGTAAAATACAAATAACAATAATAACAGTAAGTATTATAATTAGACGTTTTAGCTGAAATCTTATAATCTTCATATCACATCCATATCAGTAAACTCTTGAAGAAAATCTGAAATTAAAATAACAACTTAGAATGGGAAAAAATTTTCATAGTTAAATGAAAATGACTAGCATTACTTAGTTATTTCTTAAAAATTAAGTTCATGTAAAATGGCAATCTGATTCTGAGGACAATGAAAAAAGTTTAATAAACTTCAATTGAATAAACAGAAGCAATGTGTTTATTCAAATGTACCTTTGAAGCAATCATCATATCTTAGTTGGAATATTGTTTAAAAATCTGAAATGGAAAATGAATTTTACACATTTCAAATTTAATTTAAGTAAATGAAATGTTTAGCTTAAGTGAAAAAAGTTTCTAGTACAGAAAAGCAATTTAACTTCAAGAAATTCTGATAAACATGTTGAAAATACAGAAATATCAATTTGCTGAATAAATATTGCTATCCCACTCAAAATTAACAGTCAGTCATATATAAAGTTAGGTAATGAAAATTAATTTTTACTTATCTATAACTACAAATGAAACAAACTATTTAGTATACAATGCAAGTGATACTTTAAAAAAATTTAAAAATTTATACAATACTTTATTTTACTAGCCATATAATTTAATAATTTTTTAAATCTTATTAATGAGTTTACAATTACACTCATTAAATTCCATTTGAACATATAAAACTACTTTAGCCTATCATTAATATATTGTATGACTCTACATAAGTGTTCTAATTTTGAAAAATCAATGTGCACAAGAAAGATGTATTAATTCTTTTGACTGGATAAGTTTATTTTATACGTTGAAGAAAAAAAAAAAAAAGTTCACAATATAAATGAATGAATGATAAACTATATCTATAATTTCATATATTTCATTTTATAACGACTTATTTTTGGAATCTATAGTTGTTAGAAACAGACTTCCTTATATTTAAGTATTTTGCAGAAAAATTCTATTTACTTCATAACACAAAAATAATTAATTCTGAGAATATCAAGAATTTAGATATGAGAAATTTTGTTATTAATGTATATGAAATATCTTTCTAGAATTCTTTAATACTATGAAACTGTGATAAACCTACTTTCTTTTGTCTCTTCAATAAAGCAAGTATAAACATCAGCAAATAATAAACAGTAAATCAATTGTATATTTGTTTGTAGTGGAATTTTGATCATCACATCTATCATTTCACTGATTTAAATTTTTAGAATGAGGTAAACAGACAAAAAGTTTAAAGTTTACAATGTTTATAATTCAATCCTGAATATTCTAAGAACATTGTCCTATAGTTTACTTAATTTAGTTTCTTTGGGAGATGGAGGTCTAAATAAATAACCACTTGATGTTCATCAAAGCCCATTCCCTTTAAATATTTTAAAACCAAAAAAAAAAAAATTCTAAGTCAAGATTTCAAAACATTTGCGGCTACAATAAATTTGGTACCATTATCACAGTGTAAAGGGTAGAACACCTTCCTCTTCCTGCCCAAAATCTTTGTAATGCTTGCGTAAATGCTTCTGTAACAAGAAAGAAATTAGCCCCAAATAAATTGTTCAATAGACAGAACACATAAAGAGTACAATAAACGCTTTTCTTTTTTCACTTAAGGAAAGAAGTTCAGAAAGAGCTTCCAACAATTATTTAATATGTGGTTGCAATAGACAGTGCAACCAAAGGTCTATGGTACTATACCATAAAAAAAAAAAAAAACCTTATTTAAAGAGACCAGTAGCTGAAGCAAAATTCAGCACATTTTACTATAAGATATACTACAGCATTCAGGGTTAAATTAAATACTTACCTTGGTGTTCAAATCTATGTACAGAAGAAGTTTCACATTCACATTGAATATGTAATAAGGTTTCCTCCATATATAGAAAACCTCAGTAAATAAGATAGATTAATACTCCCATTATGGTGAGATATCTTTTAAAGAAGCCTACTGTTTTCCTTTAACAGCTTCTATTGTGCTTTAATAGCTTACTTTATATCTTTCACTGGACAGATACTATTTAATAGCTTTGTTTGTTTTTGATCATTGGTGTCACACCAATTCAAGAACTGTTGTTTTCTAACGAGATTGAAAATACAGACCAGTTTTTTTGAAATACCTAGAACTAAATCAGGAGCAAAAACATCCCAATATTGATCCAGCCCTCACCAGCATTACCAAGGACATAAGATTGCCCAGGCATCCATAATAAGAAGAGAGAATTAGCTAATTTGTACCAGTTACTTAAAATGCAACAACTCTCACTATTCTATCAGGAGGCAAATGAGTTGAAACAGGATTAACATTTTGGGAAGCCAGTTTCTCATATTGTATACACTATTGTAATTCTTCAAATAACTGAACATCCTTTAAGAATCTAGAATCTTTCTTTTTAGTGAGTAGTGTCCTCAATATGCATCAACAAACAGTAGGTATAAAATATCAATCTCTTTAGAAAAGGATAAAAAAGCTTATAAGACAAGTATAATTGTCATTATCTTGGCTGAGAATAAGTCTCATCTTAACATGCAGAATTCTCTTTTTTACATAAAACTATCATATTATTATACTTCTCATGGATTTCAAAAGGTCATTCAGGTTGGATGATTATTAGTAGTTTCTACTTTTTAAATCTCTTCACATGAAATTTAATTTTTCAACTTCTTAGTTTGGCTTAATGTAACATAATCTCAAAAAATAAGTAGTCATGCAGGTAATTTTTCTAAAGCTTAAAAAATACAGAAATATTTCTTTTAATTTTTTTTTCCTTTGTGGTGACTAGGTTTGTTATAACTTTCTTGTGTTGCTCCATAAATGCTCCCTCAGGAACACATAATTTCAATTTTGATCAACATACTTCCACATAATCAAGTTGACCTCTCCCTCTATTTTCTCTGCAGGAGGTCTGAACAATTGCAAGCTCAAGTAAAGAAGTCTTTTGGGTTGACATTAGGAATATTTCTCAAATCATTGATATTGGCTAGTTCTCCGATTTTTTTCACATGATTTCGACAAAGATAACATAGTTCTGCAGTCGTAACTCATGACTAAACTATCAAATCTATCCAAAAATGACTTCAAAGAAAATTTAAAACTTTTATTATTGTCCATCTTATTCTAATTTCTAAGAGCTTGTGTCACAGAATAGTTAGCTTCAACAAAAAAGTTATCCTAACCTTTGCAGAAATAACTTCTGTAAACCAGCTAGAAATACACAGCAAGCATATCTTATATAGACAAAGCATCAATAAGTATATGTGTGTGCACTAGATCATTTCCCTGTACCTAGCTCAGAACAGTTATTCTAACTAAGTTTCATCTGTTTTGTGGGAATCTTTGCGATTTAGAGGCAGGGATAAGGCAGAAGTCCCCCAAATACTTGACCAGTCAAGTATTTGGGTAGAGGGGTATTATTTCACTTTGAGGATATTATGACCACAATTCATTTAAGAAGTCCCATTCACTTTTAGTCACTATGATCTGTAAAATTAGGATTTGAATTCATTACCTTCCAACAATAAGAATGATACCTTAATCAACCAGATGACTATTGCCTCAGTAAATATATTTCAAATGTTACATGCAGTAGCTTTAGAGGAATTCTGCATTTCTCAACAAAATTTAAATGTTTTATCCATTTGCAGTAACGTAATTACAAATCATAACATTTCATCTAAGTACAACTTACTGTGACAAGCTTCTTGGTGTAGTAATTTTGTCAATAGTGTCACAAAAAGTGTAAGACCGGTGTGAGATTACATATGTTATTGATAATGGAAAATAGATTAATATTTATGACAGTTCATTAAATTTTGTGTCACCTTAAATGCTAAAGCAATAAAATTTATCAATTTTGTTATCTAATTTAATATCAAGTATGTTGTCTTCTTGGGCACTAACTACGGTGAGAACCAATTATTTCAGTTTAAATTGTTTCTTTCATTAGTTGTAAAGGTTTAAAACTTTGGTTGTTCCAGTTCTTTTACATTATTAACATTGGAGATTAAGTTGTCAATATAAAATACTTCTTTTAGTTTATTAATTGAATTTTGTTAATTTTTTGTCAGGAATTTCTTAAATGGTAAATTATTGTGCAGTTTAGTAGAAAAGGACAGGAAGAAATGTCGAAAACCACACAATAGTATTGATAACTCTACACAATTGATAAACCCACAAAAAATTATTTATAACCACACAAATAATAAATATATTGATAACCACACAATAGTATGAGTTACCACACACATTTATTGATAACTCTAAAGATTGAGTTTAATAAATTGTAATTAGCTATTTTAGAAAGGAAAAGTAGAGAGTCATATGAATTCTTTTTATAATAAGACTATGAAAGATAAGGAAAATATCATTTAATGCCAAACAAGTGAACTAAAAAAATCTAAAGTTTAGCTTGTTTGTTTGCTACTTGTTTAAAGTCATTACAGTTTAAAGTGCATTTCAAACCCATACTAACATTTATGATCCAGGTATTAATTAAATTCACAAACAGGTGAACTGAAAGTCAGAAAACATTTAGTTATCAGCTCAATAGAAGATTTAAAATGAATATTAAATATTTGTATCTTGAAAGAGGCTACTTTAAAATACAATGTTGCAAAAAAGAATTTATTCAAGTGCTAAAGAACACGAATATTAGATTTGATTAAAAAAGCTTTGAATACTTCTGTGAAGTTCAGGAAAATAATATAAATGAAATTTAATATTTGTAGATCAAACAGGAGAATAAAGATAAGAATTAATAAAAATTTTAGTCTAAGAATGATTTTAAAAAGAATAGCTGGAAACAAAAATGATGGCTATGATAGCTAACAGGATCAAATATTTAGACATGACCGACCCCAAATTGATATGATTTTTTTGATATTTTGAGGAAAAAAAAAAAAAATCAAAATGAAAGAGATAAGAAATTGAAAACTAACTAAATGATATTACATTTCCAACTAGATTGCACACCACAGATTTTTTTTATTATCATATAGCTATTTTACTATACCTGCTCAATAAATATGAAAATCCAATTAAAAGCACAAAGTAATACAACGAACACAATGAGAAATAAATCAATTAAAAATTACTTTGTAACAGGAACAGCCCACTGCAATACAAGGAATTATGTCTAACTTTTTAAGTTTAATTAAAAAGAAAAAGTAATTTCAAGAAGAAAAAGTTACATATAAGAAAATCAAGACAATTTTGAGCCTTTTAGGTAGGTTCTTACATTTTGAATTTTATAATCACTGTATTAAGTTTACTGTAAATGGAGATGCAAATCATTAGTGCATTAAAATATGGATTGCAATACTTAAAATAGTTAACACTTCAAACGAAATTTCACCCGTACATGAAAAGTGTATTGGTTAAAAAGCAGTTAATTTAACATGATTTACATGACAAGTATAAATAATAACACAATCTAATTGCATTTTTTAAGAAAATTATTTAGAAATAAAAGCTGTTTTTCATAAATTCTGACAAACAGAAAGGCAGAAATACATAAAAAAAGAAAAATATTTAGAAGGAATAACATGAAACAAGGATAGAAAGTGACAGAACAATCCTTATATATTAGGATGAAGAACTTTAGACATTTTAATAATTAGGAAAAAAATTCAGGAATTTAATCGATATTAAACGTATGACTACATTGAATTTTAAGGAGTAAGAAAAATGTGTGCGGAGATTTACCTACAAGTCAGTTTACCAGGAAAAAAAATTATAAATATATAATTTCCTTTAACATTTAAAAAGTTTGTAAATATTATCAATATATCAATGAGCAAAGTAGAGTGATTACGCCGGTGAAAAAGTGACGTCACAAAGGCATCACAAAATAGGTGTTCTGAGTAAGGATAGGTCGTAGTTACTTTTTGTGTAATTGATTATTATTGATTACAGTTACTTATAAAGTAACGAGTATTTTACTGATTACATTTTGTAATGGATGACATTTTTATGACGTCATTCATCATTTAGTGTTTCCAAACAATAGTTTCTAAGGTTGCCTTAACATGGGAATCCCCTTAACCAATTTAGTTGTTCCATGTATTTAATATTTTCTCGTGGAAATGAAAAAAATTAACTAAAAAAATCACCAGGAGAAAAATTTTTGAATACTGAAAATAATTTTTTTAAGAAAAAGTTTTCGGGATTTCATGATAAAATTCAGAAAAACCCACTGAAACGATGGTTATACATAAGCATTATTGTTGCTAAGGTTTTATAAACAACCTGGTTGTTGTGTGTGTTTGGTATACATTTCTGAAGCAAACATTACCGAATTTCCTAAAATGGTTGTGTTTTGTTCCCGATTGTATGCATTATTGTGAACGAGATTGGTGTAAATTTTTAAGATTTCCGAAGGATGAAAAATCACGAAAATTATGGATTAAAAATATCAAGTAATTATTAATTTATTAATCTTAAAATTTTGACATGCACGTAGATACATGTTGTCCAGTGTAACTATTCCATAGTATATTCATAATAGAAACATTGAACTTATAGCAAAATATATTTATTTCTTGTTAATTTTCTATAAAAATACATTGCTTCGTAGTATACTTTGTATTTAGAAGATTTTGAGCTCCTGAACACATGGTTATTTTTGTATGGCTCAAATCATTCACTATGAAGATGATATAAAATTTTGTATATTTTTTTTGTTTACAGCAATCAATATGACTGAGATCTTAAATGAAAAACGCTGAATTTTTTTGAGATTGCCTAAAAGTTTAATTATATAAGTAGTGTGATCTATAGTTTCTCTTGGTATGTAGCTAGAGTAGAAAAATAATATAATAAGATAATTAATGCATAATGATAATTTATATGAATAAATTATATAATTATGTTCTTTACAGATAATGATAAAAATTATTCCTTTCACTATGAACTGGCTAATTTTTTTTTTTTTAAAAATGCAATAAATGTATTTGTTCTGTTAATGATATCAATATCTATAAAGGATATACCAACACTTTTGTATCTGGCTTGAGAAACCTACCGAAAAATAAATAATCACATTCAGAGAAGTGCTAATAATACATTTATCAGCCGAAAAAATATTAATAAGTAATAGTTTATTATTATTACTATTATTATTTTTTAATAAAAAAAGATTTATTTGCTTTTAATCAATATTGTACATTATCATAGGCATGTAATTTAGCTTAAACAACATGTAAAAAAATTAGGGCTCGCGTAAAAAGAACAGTGAATCTTGCTGCTTTTACTACTTCTTATAAGAAGGTATCTCATGAGCGTACTTTTTGGGAATTTATCTCAGTTGTTGATCCATAAATCAAGATATATATCATCAACACAAATAATTTGCTAAATAACTTTAAACTAAAATGAAAAACACCTAAAAAATGTTGTGATCTTTTCATCGTTTACACATGCACAAAATTCATAGAATATAGTATTTCATTACAAATCTTAAGCAAAAAAGTTGTTTATTATGCAAAGTTACAAATCTTAAGCTACTTTTAATTCTCCCTAGTCTTAGACGTTTTCTCAACATGACACAATAACATTAAATTTAAAATATATTTCCCCTAGTAGAGTTGATATTTCTATCAAAATAAAATTGAAATTTTTTATACAATTTTGTTTTAGCTACTATTTAGCACCCTTCTCCAAGAAGTCCTTGTTCTCCCTTCACCACGCCATTATTTCGATTGGAATGCAACTGAAAATACATTGTTTAACTATGGAACGAGAGTTTTTGATATCAAAGAAATGCACTTGTTTGACATCTTACAAAAGTTATATAAATTAGATTTTAGATTTTTTTTTTACCAGTTTCCGCTTAACAGTGGTTTTTTGCATAAAGTAACTAAAATTAATCCCTCTTTACTTAAACCATCATTATAACCAACTTTTACACTGAGGTACCAAACAGGTTAAAAAAAGATTCTTTAACGTAACTACGGAAAATTATATTTGTTTCAGGAATGCTAGTGTTTAATATTTTTTTTAAGCTTTTAAAATGTTTATATTCAGAATACACTTACCGGACTTTCCTGAATCACATTCAAACGGAAAATCTTTGCCATTTAATTTAACAGCAGCAGGTATTCTACCACCATTTTCAACGTAATTTATATAAATATCGATAACGCTATTAATTTAGAAATTGTATTTTCTACATGGTGAATATTGTTTCTAGAGATTTTCGGTTTTATTTTCCGTCTTAATATACTTAACTCGGTAATAAAAATTTTACCTGTATATCCAGTTTTAGAGCAATTACAACATTTTAAAGTTATTTTTACATTCGTTTCATTTGTTTCTACATTCATTTGTTCTATGATTATTTTTTGCACACAATGAAGTAAATATTTTCTAACCATAGTTCTTTTAAATTTACTACGTTTCTATTCTTATTCGTAGATATGTTGTTAGAATGAAGTGTTATTATTATTATTATTATTTTTATAAAGTATACACTTACTCTTTCTTTGGAAAAACATGTAAAAAAGACTTGAATCTTATGGTAAATTTGAAGATGTGTTCCCCAACTTTAAAAATTGGTATATGATGGGAAAACTAATTTTTTTCCAGAAAGACCATATTGGAAAGTAATATTTCTTAGTCTCTAAAATAAGTTAATTTGGTAATTTCATCATCACATAAATTTTAAACTTCTATACATTTTTCAAATCAATTCAACTAGAGCACGTTATTTTCTAAAGTTTCCTGTATCAACTCTTTCCTCATTTTCCATTATTACTTCCATATATTTTTAGTTAATTTAATTGACAGTTTTTATTTCTTTTAGAGGTATTTTGTAAATTACTTCTAACTAATTTGAGTGGATAAATTTCTTTAATGATTATATTTTAAATTCCGATAAAAAAAGTTTTGTTAAATATATATTTATAAAGATATATAAATATATATATTGAACTATAGAATGTAATTAATTTCAATTCATAAGGGTTGAAAATATTTAAAAAACGTAATTCAAATTTTGCAATTAATCGAAACAGATAATTTTATCACATAAATGACAATAAACTAGTTTTGCTTAAGAATAAAATCATTTCCAACAGCTAATAATTAGTTTTTGATAAATAATTTTAAAAATATTATGAGACATAATACTTTAAAGAAGACTGTTTAGTTTTTTGTTAATGAAAAGCAATTTAGCGAGTACATTTGGGAGATAATGCATAAAAAATGCTTCTTTATCACAAAAGTTGCAAACGCCAAATACTTTTTTTAACCATAATTAAAATTTTGAAAAGGAATTATCCAATTTATTTATTAATATCAAAATTTATTTAAATTGTTTAAATAATATTGATTTAATCGCATAAAAATTGCAATTAAATTCTAGAATATATATGTGCGATTCAGAACATTAAAACTATTGTAAACATTTTTTCATAATATCAAGCGGTTTTGAAAATTATATATAATTTTTTAAGTTAACAAAATAAACTACTTGAATAATTTTTAAAGTGATACAAGTAAAGGAGAATAAATTTAAACATCTAAATTTCGCAGTACAATTTCCTATTTTGCCCAGTTTCTTTCATTTCACATATTTTAAAATCTATGGAAAGAGTATACATTTGCATTAGTTATATTATAGAGATATGTATATGTGTGTGAACTATTGAATAATAGCATATTTTTAAACAATTATATGATCAGTCAAGGTGCTTAACCTCGAAAATCAGAGAAAATTCACTAATGTTAGATTCAATAAAAATCAGTAATGATTTTAGGAAAAATATAATTCATATTAAATTTCAAACGAGAGCATCATATCTGTTAAATGCATTAAACAAAAAATAGTTAAATTATTAAAAATGGCTAGCAGATATGACTAAATTCATTCAATATAACAGCTACAATAACTTTTTGATTAGACTAAGGTCACCAACAGTTTTTAAATATTGGATCAAAAATTTAGATTTCAAAATCTATCTTACTCTTTCTGAAGCGCAATTGAATTTATCATAGAAAGTTTTTGATAATTGCAATCGCATGTAGCTCACAGTCTGTAATCACACAATTATAGTATTTAAGGGAAATATATACATAGATTGTGTAGAGATTAGGTAAACTTCATGCAGTAAGCTTAACAAAGAATATAAAAATTGAAATAGTGTTTATGTTATATTCGTTTTAGATGTATTTTTAAACAGTTTTTAAAATTAATTCACTTATTTTTGCAGATATTTAACTAGTTTTTAGATGGATGAGACATTTTTAAGTTTTTCAAAAAGGTTTTGATAAGTAAATGTGCGATCCTTTTTTATTATAGAAAAAAAAAGTGAAATGAAAAGGATTATTAGGATTAAAGACATTAGGGCTTAGGGATCAAATTAAAAACATTAGGGTTTAGGGATCAAGTCATTAGGATTTCTAATTGATGGAGTTAACGGATTGAAGAAAGCTTGTTGTTACACGCTTATTTATCACTACTGCATTTATTTCTGAATTTTCTTATTGGGTATACGGGAAAAAATAATACAGAAAATAGCAATAAAAATTATGAGATATTTCACGTTAAAGGTATAAAAATAGGAACGGTTTGATTGAATGTTATTAGTTGATAAAAGAGCACAACTTTCTTGTTATGCATATCAAGAATGAAAAAAGGCGATAGTATAATAGCTTGATAGTAAATCACAAGAAAAAGGAAAGCAAGTGTTAAATTTTTTATTTAGTGTAGTTACAGGTGATTAATTTGTGCCAAACATGTAGCTAAATAATTAATAACCTGGTCTTCAGTTTATTTGTTAGTTGATTCGGCACTCACTTCTCTCACGAGTGTTTTAGAGGTTCGGAATCCATTTAAACTATTGCTAAAATTAACTCACACGTATAAAAAATGACTGTAGCGTGCTAAATAAAGCCATTCACTAATTTGTGTTAATAGATGCTAAAATTAATTTGAAAAAAAGGGGCAATGAGCCTCCTAGTTTCTTTGATAGTCTTCTGATTGTTTTTCCTTGTAAAGAAAGCAGAAAACAGTTTCTTGAATCTTCTAAATATTTTTGTTTAATTGATGAGTAATAAAAATGCTGAAAATTTGAAGCTTTGCTGTTAAAGTGGTCAGAAATTTATGTTGGTGCACCAATATGCTTCCCTGTATCTAGCCCTGTGTTGGGCTCTACCAGTTAGATGGAAGCAGCCTGCTGGGAGTCTTCGTAATTTAGAAGAATAGATCAAGCAGAAGATCCCCGAACACTTGACCAGATACTCCCAGAGGTATCATTTCACTTGGAAAATTTTGCTGCCATGACATATTTAATGTGCCACATTTAGTGAACACGATGGATCTTCGGTCAAGGTGGGATTCTAACTTACTACCTTCCGATAGCGAGAACGACACCCTGATTAACAAGACCACCACGGCCTCTCTGAAATTTAAGTTAAATCCGGAGAAGATTGCAATTATTAAAAGAAAAGAGAAGAAGATTGCATTAATTAAAATTTAATAAGTGTTAAAAAGCAGAATGAGGCAGGACTTTTATGCTTCTTGGAATTTGGGTCTGTCACACTTCTGTTCTTTTTGCAATTTTGCAGAAGCATTGCAAGGACACTTCTTCCTAGCAAAAATAAGCAAATCATAAAGACACTATTTTTTAAAATTTTTACATAATGTCTTAATGTCTCCTTAAAATATTGATTGAAACTTCTCAACATAATTAATCACCTATTCACCGCCTACTCTGTCTAGTGGTCAGCGTGCCTAACTGCGGATAAGGAAGTCGGGGTACGAATACCGGTTCGGACATGGATGTACTTTCTCTCTCCTGTCTTGGTCCTTTCCATGTATGAATGAAGTGTGAATGGTTGCCTACATTATAAACGGGTACCTATTGCATGTGTGTACTGAGGAAGCGGACTCCACACCCATTTTCGGTTCAGTTGAAAGAGTGGAGCAGCAAACCCATACGGCTAGTCTGGCTGGCACTCGACAAAAAAATCACCTTGTAATTTGGAACCAATTCAAGTGACACTGTTGATACCTGAAACAACATCGTTCACTCTGTATTGCATCACACTTTGTAGATTTTAGGTACTTTGTAACAGATGCGAAATCTTTAAGTATTTTAACTTAATCATTAATATTAAAAAACTCGTAACTGAGAAAAATAGTTGTAAACACTTCCTTGCAACTGAATCAAATACACACACACAGAAAAATCTACAAATCTTGATCATAATGGTGTACATATACGAAACCTTTAAAAGCTTACTTATATAGATTCATTCGTGGAGAGAAAATTTTGAACTAAATTTTGACTTAGATTGAAAAGAATTTAACAAGTTTTCAGTAATTTGTCGAAAGATTTTTGTTATTTTGATCTTAATTTAATTCTTTTGAATTCATTAAGCTTTTAAATTCATTAGGCTGGTAGTGTTTTAATTTAGAACATGATTCAATGACTCAATAACCATTTCTGTATTATGTCAAGGACACACACATGTTTCGATCTACGTTTACTTTTTTCACACCACCGATAACTCGCTCAGGATCTTAAAGCTGATTTTGAGTACTACAAACATCCACATCTGAAGAAAGCTGAACCCATAAAATGTTGATCTGTTTCTCAAAGAGCCAATTATATATATATATATATATATATATATATATATATATATATATATATATTCACCTACCAGTTTGGTATGCTTGGAATTATTTCATTAAAATATGATTTGTTTTCAAATATAGTTAAATAAGGAATTAAAAATACCTTTCATTATATCAAGATTTAGTTTCATGTATCAGATTTCACATTTACAAGTATGTTTCCTTGCATCCTCAACATAGTAAAACATCTAAAATATCACTACCCTTCATTGTATGTTTGAAAATTGTTATTGTAATTGCCAATGAAATGATCTTTCATTTTCAAAGTGGACTATCAAAAGAAGAGCTGTGTTTATTTTTTCAATCTAATATTATGACTCGTACCGTCAAGTACACAAACATTTTGCAGATATAATCCCTTTCCAGAAACAGTTTATTCTTAAACTAAATTTTTTTTAGTTGAAATGATTTTCATATTTTAAAAATAAAAGCTTTTTATGAAATTTAAATATTTTTTTAGAACTGTCTCACATAAAAATATTTGTGAGCAATTTGTTTGAAAAATTTAACTCAAAGTTCAAAAAATGCTAAAATTTTGGAGTATTTTTTTTGCAATTATGCATAAAAAATGAACTCTATAAATTACAATTACAAATGTGAAAATTTTGAAAAAACATTTCACCAAATAAAATGTTTTTTATTTTTCACAAAATAAAAAAAAAAACATTTTATTTTGCGAAATGCTTTTTTTTAATTAAACTGATGATATAACTTGGTCGACAAGTTTACAAGTTTTTGAAACATTTAAGTTTTGATAGGTTATTAACATTTTTTCTAAAGCTATTTTTTTCTGATTCGCTGGTATTATCGAAGTAATTATAATCAAACATCGGATTTGTGCTACAAGAAAAATCCTAGATGCGGAAATTTGCTATGCTGTAAATGGATGCAGAAATCTATGAAATTTTAGGATGAAGAATGTATTTTACTTTCATGTATACATATAAATTGTCTTGTCTTTTTACGCAATTTTAAAAGCTTAGGGTTAAAAATACGCATTCGACATAAAATTTAAAGCAATGTTTTTTTTTAATCAGGAAATTTCATAGGAAATAAACTTTTGGATATAAACACGTTTTTAGATACTTTTAAATGTTCTTGATATAGCCTTTAGTTTGATTTTCGTTTTTAATTTTGTGGCTTCTATTAACACACGATTGCTAATTCCGCTGAGGGCAATAGCTTAAAGTGGTATCTAAATCACTGCATGAAACTTTGCTCAAAGTGAAAGTCTTGGACACGAATTAACTTTAATTCCAGACCAAATGTAATTTTAGATTCATAAGAGGAATAGGGTAAAAGTGATTTATTTAAAAATAAGACAATCAAGGATAAAAATCAACGAACATGCAAAAATCTAACAATCTATTTCCCCAGTTATTAAGATTAATTTTTGTAATTTAAAAATCTATTTGTAATGTAAGGTATAAATAAGTAACATATAATTAAGAGAATTTAAATTGATCATTAAATAAATACAATATATTCTATTAGTAATCAGGAAATAATAAAATTTTTGATAATTATTGAAAAAATATGATTGAAATTAAAGTAAATTAATTATATTTATAAAAGTAGTAAATAATTTTAAATAATAATCCTTCTCATTTAAAATTTCTCTTGTGCTAATATTTTAAACGTTGTCAGTATTTTTATTATTCTAGCTATGTACTGAACACTTCAAAAGCTCATGCTTATTGTAAACAGTATTGTTTTGTAATATATTAGATCTTATGATCTAAATATTTAAAATTGCATTTTAAACATTAACAAACAAAAAATTCATTTACTCAGAATATTTTGATACTCATGCTTGAATATATTTGCAAAAGCTTTGTACAGACATTTTTAGAATCAAACATTTTACCGGACTGATTTTTTAAAAATCTTATATTTAATTATATAGAAGCAAATACGAAATTTATTTATTCGATCATTTATTTAAAATTTAAATATGTTTTAATTGATAATGTATACTGATTATTTCAACAGAATTATTGAATATAATATATGTTTAGAATAATATATATTATATTATATTATTTATAGATATCATTGAAGATATAAAACATTAAATTACCTTTTAGTTTTTATTTCTGACAACAGATAGAAGGAAATTGAAAAAAATCGCTTTTTAAGTAGGGGGGGGGGAAACCAAGTAAAATGCGTGCAACACTTTCTTTGAAAATATTAATTTCCGAAAAGTATTAAACAGATAAACAGACACAGATATTTTAAATGTATAAAGAATATAGTGTAATTTTTAGTATTATGAAATAATGAATTATTATGTAAAATATTAAATTTTTTTTTATCTAGTCTTCCATTAAAAAAATTGTAGGAAATAATTAATAAATAGGCTTTAGTCTGGTAAAATATGCATCAAAGAAACAGATTGATTATAAAATTTTCATATTTTACTAATATATTTTAATCTTCTTACTTTTAACTTACAGTACCATATTTGTAACTGTATTAAAAGCCAAATTAATTTATTCTTGAATTAAAATCATTGACTTCACATCATAAAAGGAAAGTAAAATATAAATGTGAATATAAATGTAATTACCTTATACATAACTGTAGTAAAATTATATGATATAAATAATATACTAAATGTAGTTGTAATCAACCAAATAATGAAAGAAAGGAAAATAGAAAAAGATACCAATAATAATGTTACCAGTATGATAATAAATTATTGTTTTCAAATTTTTATCATTACAGTATTTTCGTATGTAAAGCGTAAATAATTTTACTAACATAATTTTAAAGGGTAAAATGGTTTTACGAATTCTGTTGAATTTACAGTAGAAAGGATTATAAAATTCTATGCATGATGATAATAAAGAAATTTAAAAATGTTAACAGAGGCAAACCTTTTTGTTCTTGAAATGCAGAATAGTTACAGTTTTGTAATTGCTCCATTTTAAATGTTTGCTTTGAGAAACAACTCCGGACGACGCGTCTGCTTTGTATGTTGTTGTGTCATTACTCCCAGGGTCTTCTTGGGCGTCTGAGTTTCATTTCGTACGGTTTTATTTACAAAACATGAATGATATCTTTAAATTTGAATCTTTTTTAAGATGGGTCGAAACCTTGGACTTTATAGGTAACTTCGGATAGTTGCCTAACCACTTGATAAGGGCCGAAATTCGATTTTAGGAGTTTTTTCGATGGGCCAACTTTGTGAACTTGTGTACAAATCTATGCTAGATCTCAAGGGCTATACTTTACCGGCCGATATCTAGAGTCATAAATCCAGCGATTTTTTTGTTGAGCTTCTAGTGTTCATTCACGAGCCAGCTGTCTGGATTCTTTGGCTTGATTTATTTTTCGATCAAGCTAATCATGCACTGTCCCTTTGAGGATAGTAGGGAAACAGAGTATCCAAGATTGTTTCAGATTCATTTCCATGCAAGAAATAAGAAGGTGTGTATCGGTTTCTATCTTGTCAAATGGTCTTATAAGTTTACGCTACGAATGGCAGTATTTGTCTCAATTTTTCTCTTCATTATCGACGTACATTGATAACATATCGGCCAATGGATTATCGAACCTCTCAGTCAGTCCATTAGTTTGGGGATGGTATGCTGTGGTCATTCAATGATGAATTTTGTAGAGTCTGTTTAGTTCGGATATTAACCTGGATTGAAAGACTTGTCCTCTGTCGGTGATTATAGTCTTCTGTGCACCATGTTATGAAATTATTTCTTAGACCATAAACTTTGCAACTTTGAGTGCCTCAGCAGATAGTAGGGGCTTTAGTGATGGCATAGAGAGTCAGGTAGTCGGTAAATACAATCATCCATTTATTCTCATCTACAGATTTAGGGAACTGACTTAACAGATCCAAACCGACTCTATGAAGAGGTGCTTCCACTAGGGCTCTAGCAGATTGGTTCGTTTTTGTAGGATGGAATTCCTCCTCTGACACTCTTTGCAATGCAAAGAGTACGTTTCGATATAGGCCGGACAAATAAAATCGCTTCCGTAAAGTGTCATATGTCCTTGCAAATCTCAAGTGATCTGCCGTTGGCGCGTCATGAAAGTGTCGAAGTAGATCTAATCATAAATCTTTTTGAATAACCTTGAGCCACCCTGCAGGATCAAAATTTTTCTTGCACAGGATCCCGTCAATCATTTCAAAGTCAGGCTTGCAAAACTTTAGAGGCTTGTCGAGGGAATGAATTATTGCAGATGTTTCAGCATCTTTTTGTTTGTTGTTTGTTAGGTTGATTGATGAAAGGACACTAATATCCTCTGATAAGCTGTTGCAGTTAATGGAATTTCTAGAAAGACTATAGGCATTCAGGTGTTTTATTTCCTATTTTATAGATAATAGAGATGTTTTCTTGGAGTCTTAAAGCCCATCTAGCTTATCCTCCTGATGGTTATTTTAAATTAGCTAGTCAGCATAATGAATGAGGGTCAGTTACTACAGAAAAAGCCCTTCCAAATAGATATGATCGAAACTTTATTTTTACCCACAAGAGACCACAAGACTTTCCTTTTAAGTTGTCGAATAATATTTCTCTGCTTTCTTCAGCCCCCTAGATGCGTCTGTGTGCAATTCAGCGGGGGCCACTTTGTCGAGCCGTAATACAAGTTCAAAAGTAAGTGATTTCAACTTTTTGAAAGCGTCTTCTTGCTGTTGGCTCCGTACAAACTTGGAATTACCCTTTAACAGCATTTGTGAAGTGGATGTGCCTTATAGAAAGAGTTCTTAAAAAGCATCGGTAATCAGAGCAAAGGACAAGGAAGCTTCTTACACAATAGACGTTCTTTGGTGCAGAAATTCATTCACAGCTTTTTTATCAAAAGATCTCGTTTCACACCCTTACCAGATACTAGGTGACCAAGAATTCTGATTTACTTTGAACCGATTATGCATTTTTTGGAATTCAAGATGATCTTCAATGCACTTCATTGCACGAGAAAGCCTCTAGAGATATTCAGAGAAGGTCTAGATAAATACCGCTATATCGTCTAGGTAACAAAGGCTTATCTGCCACTTGAGATGACGCAATAAATTATTCATTAGTCTTTCGAAGATGGCTGGGGTAAGGACCGAATGGCATAACTCTGAATTCACATAAGCTCTCACTTGTAATAAATGTAGTCTTCTCTCGGCCTGTTTCACCCACTTCAATCTTCCAATAACCCAAATAAATGTCCTTAGAAGAAAAATAGTTCGCTCTCTTTAAGCAATACTACGCATCCTTAATATGGGGTAAATGATAAAAGTCTTTCTTCTGCACCAACACTACTGGAGACGACCAAAGTCTCTTCAACTGCTGAATTATACACTTCTGAAGCATTTTCGTTTATCTCATTATGAATTATTCGATTTCCACTACCGATACTCTATAATGTCTATATCTCATGGGTGAATGGTCTCCGGTCGGTGATGGGGCAACGACAAGCAGACCTGTCGGTCAACAGTCCAGTGCTTTGGCCACAAGGCTGCTTGCCGTTGTTCTTAAGATGTGGCAATATATACTCTTGTCAGTTTTCGTATTGAGTGCTTTTGATGACATCCAGGACTCTGATTTTGTGTTCTTCTATTTTATGTGTATTTGTTTCATATAACCTTCCTTCAACAGTCCGTACAAATTAAAGTACCAAATGGACAGGTTAAGTGTCCAAGGAAACCACAATTTTTTGCTTATCACCTTCTCAGATGTAAATACCTCATGCTCACCGAACAACCATGATCTCATCTGTGACATGTTGGATCATTCTGCTAAAAAATTAAAAATGAAGCTTTTCATCTGGAGAATTTGAATAAAACTCTTCTTGGATCCCCAGAATGCTTTCACTTTTCGCTGTTGTCTCAAAGAAATGGGATCCCCCACACATAGGGATTTTGTTGCCAAAAACATAACATACGAATATAAACAAGTAATTGCAAATGCAATATTCTATAATATTACGATAGGATGATTTTACGCACAGCTTTTTGTATAATCCTTATACATTAGAAAAATTTCCTTAAAATAAAATTAAATATTTTATAATAACTTATAATTTTAACTATTGAGGTTTAAGAAATAAAATTTTATTAGAATGGAATACGAGTTGCATTGCATAGAAGTATATTAATTACGATCCCTTTTATTTATATTACATTAAATTACAATTAAAAACTTCGCATAAACCATATCAAAAAGTATATGAGGGAAAATCAGATATTCCTGTAGCAATTAAGATTTATGATAAGCGAAAGAGTATGTAAAAAGTTATAATTATCAGGGTTGCACTTTACAGAGGAAGTAAATTCATATTTATAAAATAAGATGCACAGAGTAATAAATTCTGGTACTCTTACCCTCTGAGAGGATACTGAGAATTTTCACACAAATGGGAAATTATGTAGCGTGAGAAAAAGATAAGTAAACAAGGTGGACGCTATAACCCATACATCTCACATTTAGATTTAATCAGCTGAATCAGCAGTTTATTACAAACGAAGGTCTATCTTTAGTAAATATCATGATTTTGTATGTATGAATATGTGCGTGCGTGTAATAATTTGAGAGTATACTTCCTAACATTTGCGTTACGATCTGATACTTCAAGGAAATTCAGATAAAGTATTTAATAAAAATGATATGAAAAGTAAAATATTTCAATACAATCTGTTTAAAATTTTAACAAAACAAAATATTTTTTAATTCATAAATTCTGATAAAATATTTAAATGTTTCATTAATTTTAAGCTTTTATTAATTTTTAACATTTGAGTTTATATTCTTGTTTCTTGAAATTTCTATTAGGTTATTGTGATATGTTCTATTTCTAGTTTCTATTTTTGTCGACCAAAACAGAAAAGCGCTGCCAACAACATTGGAATTTTGAGCCATGGTCAAGTGATGAGGTCAACACCTATGCTATCACTTTCCGCCATCGTAGAGTTATAGGATTATACGAAACTTTTAATATGCGATTTTTCATGAAAACACACACATGCAAAATTCACAACATGAAAAATTTCAATAGGAATTGGTATTGAAACAATGTTTTTAGATGCCAGATGTTATAAACTTCTGTGGTAGCTTCGTGGAGCAGTGAGGTGTTATAGGAGGTAGCAATTTGGCTTTTAAAATTGTGTACTGCAATAATGTTTGGTTCATCAATTATTGCAACTAAAATATCGAGTCGATAAAAATGTTTATATATTTACTTACCTTATACCGTATTTATCCGTTTTCCCAAGGGATACAAAATGAACAAATTATGAACGCTTTTTGCATCATTGATTCAAACAATTCTTTTATTTATTTTAAAACTAGAAAGTAAAATTTTACTTTGGGTGCACACAATTTATTTGTAGCTTGATAGAATTTTATTTTTTAAGAATGAAAATTTACATATCAAATATTCACGAAAATAAAACAGTTGCTATTGATAAATACATTTTTTAAACTGAAACCGTAAACAGACATTCCAAAGTTTATTTTAGCGTATAAAAATTGTAGAATTGTATCCGGATCCTTATATGTTATTTTTGTTTGCTCAGGGAAATATTTTCTTTTCTCTATTTTTTATTTTTCATGTATTTTTCACGTTTATTTTTCAGTTGAAATGAAATTAGAAAATGTTTATTTTGAAGAGTAATATCATGATTATTATGCATTGTTGAAAAAAATTATAAATCCACAGTGAAAGTGATTTATGTTAAATTTAGATTTGTTAAATGAATAAAATAAGGAGCAATTATTTAAAATCATTTCATAAAGCTTCTAAAAATAGGAATTCAAAATAATTAATACAATATAGTATTATTCATATTCTTTTCATTTTATTACTAAAGATTTGCCTTATAAAATACGTAGATGAATAAAGACTATGATATTCAGCGAAGTGGAATGGCAATTTTCAAAATAAAATAGGAGGAAAAAAAATTTCAGAAAGTAAAAAGCATTTTTTGTGGAATATGATTGAGTAAGAGTAACATTTTTTTAATTCGCTTTCTTTTAAATTTCATAAACTTTTATTAACAGATGAAGCTATCATATGAAATCCTCAACAACTTAAAAACACAAGATGTTCCAGTACTAATCATTCTACAAATAGTTATTGAAATAGAAGTATTTAATGAGTTACCATTCACTGCGTCTTCATGGCCCCGTAAGATCACCACCGTTCTTCAATTCAAAATTGGTTTCAAGATTGTCCACAGTTGTCACCAGAACAAGTAAATATTTACTAACAACCAAAGGTTTTTTGCATATTGTGTTTTTGTATTTGGTGTAATGTGTTATTTAAGTTGATTCACTGGAAGAAGTTTCAAGAATTAAAACTGCAAAAATTGAATGGATTTTACTACAAATCTACAAAAGTTTTCAAGATTCTAGGTACAAAATATGCTTTTTCGGAAACATTTGCAAGAGAATACTTGAATTTCTAAACCAACAACAAACTAAATAAATTCAAACTTTCCTGCTAAGCACCAATATAATAACAAATATGTATTGTCGTTTTCTTTCCCTTTCTAAAATATTATCAGTTTATTTTGAGGCATTCAGAATTAAGCTCTATATTATTAAATACATAATTTAATTCTTCTCTCAAAGACGCTGAATTTTCTATTACTATTTCAGCAGACACAAAAATTGATTGTTCATTATGATTGTATTTAATTGTTTACTTTGCTTTGGTGGAGTTCGCTAAATAATCAACTAGATTGAAGGAACTAATTATTCTTTCTAGAAAAGTTATATATATATAAACACATATGAAGATGCTACATCTCTTGCCATCAACACAAAGTATTTATAATTAATATATATATATATATATATATATATATATATATATATATATATATAACTGCTGTTGAAAGGAATATCTATTACATAGTTGCCTTACCGGAAAGACTTTTCATAGTGTCACAAATGATGAAATCGTAATAATTCCAAGCACTCAGCCGAATAGACGTGCATGCAGATGGCATAAGTTCCGCAAACATTCCCCATTTTTCTACACTGACTCGGATCATTCCCTGAGCTTAGTAGGTGTGCTAAATTTCTTTCAATCAAAGGAAACATCCCTCATTGAACTCCATTGGTAATTTAGATCATACTATTGAAAAATAAGTCAAATACACTATATATAAGGAGATACTACGATTGCTAACAAGTGGTCAGTTTAGATAATTTTTCACATTTTATAGACAATTTTGTACCCGTTCGAGGTGCATCTTTAGCATAAAAAATAACTGAACTGAATCGGTGATAACTAAATTGCACTGGCTTAATTGCACTTACTGTATCGAAACCATAAATATCAGTCATAATTTCATTCGCCAGCTTGTATTTTCACCTTTATCAAAGAAAAAGTGTAAAATGTGTTATATTTTCTCTTTGTAAAATTCTGCTTTTAACTCTCTTTAACTCATAAATGAATGGATCTAACGAAAAAGAGAAAAATAAATTTTTTAGAGCGAAATCTCACCTTTTCAACTAGGATAAATCTGAAATTGATTGATACTTTATGAGATATAGATCACTGCAGCTTTCTCTTTCTACAGAAAAAACGAATTATTTTTCCCCAAGCTAAAATATGCCTCACAGTTTATCAAGTAATTCTTTCAGATATAGATTGCACATTTTAACTGAACTTAAAAGCTCATATCATGTATTAATTTAAGAATAATACTACAATTTAACTACACCTGTTAATAATTACATGAATAAGAATAATTAAATTTAAAAATAATTATAAATCAAAACCAATGAAAATAATTTTTTAAGACTAAGTTCTTTTCCTGCATACTTATACTTCATTCTTATACTTGAATTATTGGAATTCAGAATATTTTATGTACTTAACATTCGTATTGACATTGTTTGTATATCTTCACAAATACAGAAAGATATACTTACTCTGTACTTATATAACTCTGTATTTGTATGATTCTGTATGACTGTATTTGTATTCTACATTTGCATGATTACTTATTTGGAGAATAAGCATTTAAGTACGGGAGAAATAATGTCACATGCACCAAATTCTATAAAAATCATAAATTTTTATTAAAAAATATTCATTGTGATTTTCTATGAGGTTATCTTTGATTTAGTAGAATGTAACAATATTTTTATTGGACTTCAAACATTTCCTGAGGGACTCTTTTTACTTCCATTTCTTTAACACTTCTTTTATGACTCTTTAATTTTTCACTTAGTATTTCATTCACTTCTTTTAAGTAACCATAAAAATATAATTGGTTAGAAGAAACTCAGTGGAAGACATCGACCATTTATGAGGCGAAAGAAATTTTAATTTCTTATTTATTAGCTTCCTAAAGTTGAATGAGCGGGTGTTTAAATCAAGAACAAAAAAATAGCCATCATCGAATAAAGTTTTCACTTCTTAGCCTATATGGGTAAAAAACCTTTCTTGATAAAAAAAAGACACCAATTTTTTATTTGGATTTTACAAAAACAGGTTTAATAAGATGATAACAGTAACTATTAATTCTTTTCCTTTATGTATTTTTCCCTCATAATTTTTAAGATATCAATGTAAAACTCGCAGAACAGTAGAAATATATTGTATTACACATTTTAAGCGATTAACTTATTTCGTATGTAAAAATTGTGTAATAAATTTTTGGTTCAAAATTACTCTTTTAAGATTAATATTACATATTATTTATTTCTAAAAAATAACTTCTAACATTTCCATTGAATACCATTTTAAAATATTAATTTTTACAGCATACAAATTTCTTTCTGATATAGTATATGTTCTTCTGCAAAAGCAATAGCTTTTGAGAAAAAACAGCATGAATTTTATTTTAAAGAGAAACAATTTGAGAAAATATTTTAAATTTAAAATTTATATTTACATTATCTAAAACTAACATTACACTTTTTAATTAATTCATACTATCAATATTTTTTGAAATTGATCTTTAATGGAATGTTTGTTTTTAGTTTTACTGAAATTTTTAAATTTTATATCTAAGAAATGTCATAAATAAATAAAAATAAAAGTAGAGGTTAAAGTTTATGAATTTTATAAAATATTACCTAAAATTATTTGAAAAATGCAATTATACTTAAAAAGGAGAAATTAAATGAAAATGATTTGGAATGATCAGTTTGGTGTGTCCATTTACAATAATGTTTTACCCATAACTACTGATTCAATCTGATTTTACTGTTAAAAGTTGGTCCTGATCTACTTCAAGTATCACACGGTAGGAGTCGAAAACGTGAACTGAACGAAGGAATCTTATCCCTCTGTTACTACTGTAACACGGTACGGTTTAAGTTTGAATACAGTTGTTACTACTTTGTGAAAAATATTTTTGAAATAGTATCACCTAATACAAGTATATGTATGAAAAAAGTCGTAAATAGATAATTTATTTTTTTACATTACTCTCTTTCAACTTATTTCAACTACAACTAATTTTAATCATAATAATCTTAACTTTAACCATACTTAGCTCAATATTAACAAAAACAGTCTTAAGTATTTTGTAATAACAAATGAAAAAACTTTACAGAAAAACTATTTTAATATTAGAAATATAATATTTTATACTATTCAGTAAAAATATAGGTAATTATTTTTAATAACTACTTATTCTTATTGTCTTGCAATTCTATAAATGCTTCTATCAACTAAATATTTGTTGAAAATTTGTGTAAGTCATTTATAATAAAATGTAGATTTTATATATCTACATTTCATTATAAATAACTTATCAAATTATAAATAACAGCATTAACTATAAGTTGATGTTGGTATTTCAATGATGATAGAAAACACATGCTGTAAAAGGCGCAAATATATTATGAGTGGTAAAGCAACTATGAGTAGTAAGGATTTACATATAATTTCAAATAAATAGAAGAAATAACTGAAACACTTTCAGTTTTCTCGTCATTTTTACACCAGAAAATTCTTCAAAATAATCACAAAATATTAGTCCAGATAAAAACTTGAAATATTTTAGGATTATGAGATATCAAGCATGGGAGTTTTATTTAGAATTGCCTTCAGAAATGAATATTGTGATTTCAACCATGTAAAGAAATTTAAAAATGGCGAAATTCACCTGGAGAAAAACAAACGAGGAATAACTGATTCTTGCTTCAAAACCGCCATGACCTTCTTGAAATAAATAACATACTTTTGTTTGTGAAAGCAGTTGTAATTTCATCAGATGTTCCCTGGAGCAATATTTTTTTATGTGGATGACATATTTCAACAAAATCTTACCTTTCTACTTTTTAAAGTCGAGTTTCTAAAGTTCCAGTGTGAAAAAATTATTTTCCAAGAAAAAATATGCCTGTTAAATTAATTACACTCTGAAATTTTTACAGTAGGAAGCTATTCTAGCAGAAAATTTAAATAAATGATGATAAAAAGAATTTCAGCCCAAAAATAGTTAAATAGAAGAAATTGAAACGCATATCAGCTTTTTAGTATTTAAACTTGTAATGCACACAGTTTGAATACTTAAGTTCTGAGGCTCTTGGACACACAAAATAAGCATACGATTTTTAAACATTTCTCATCATAAATTTTTTTTTCATATTCTTAAACTTTAATCAATTTTAATTGTCTTAAGTCACTTGAAATTTGCTTACATGAGCTAAAATTTATTTTGTTATTCATGTGCTAAAATTTATTTTGTAATTTTCAATAATTATTATTAATCCGAAATTTTGAGGTAAGAAAAAATATTAACATTGTTTTAAATGTTTCGACGCTGCAGGCGGATGGCCTATTTGCGGTGCGAGTGTGAGGCCTTTTAATGTCCACTGCGTTATTTTGAATGTATAAAACTGTTTTGTGTTTTTATATCCTCAAATAGTTAATTCATTAATTTATTAATTATTGCTTAAAGTATAATTTAATTTTTAGCGCTATATTTTCATAAAAAGATAGAATATATATATATATATATATATATATATATATATATATATATATATATATATATATACACACACAATCTAACTATGCATATAAAACAATTACGAGTGTTCCTTAAGAAGGAATCGAAAAACATGATGCTCACATAAATTTGGTGATATTTTTGAAATGAGTAGAGATTAATTTAAGAGAATCGTTATTTTATTTATAGATTTTATAAAAGGACTAAATTTCGGAATCATAAAAATAAATATAATACGTAATTGAAATGATGGAGTAAATAATAAAAAAGCATTATCATACTACATTTTTTAAAATAACTCTTTTTTTCATGAAATTACGGTTTTTGGCACCTATATTCATTCTTATGTTCGAGTATTCATGTTTTTTTTATTTTGGAATGAATTTCCGATGAAAGTTTTATTTTCAGGTATAATGATTACATGATTTCTTCTCAGTTTCCCTGTGAAAGATGAATGTTGATTGTACAACAAATTTTTCTGAGCATGCCTGAGAATATTTTTGATTATAGTTTCAGAGAAATGTCCAGACAATTTGTTTTATTATAGCGATTTCCAATTTGTTTAGTACGTGCGCATTCCCAAGAGCGAGAAAAATAACAATAACATTGATAATAATAATAATAATAATAATAATAAAAAGAAAAAAAAACGTTTAAATGAATGTAACTTAAGTGAAATCCTGAGAAGATATTGCCTTAATTAAAACAAACTATTGAAGCACTGAAAATAACAGTGAGGTAGGTCTTTTATATCATTTGATGCTTGGGACTGCGAAACTTCTTGTTTCTGAGTTTACCTGAAGTGGCATCATTATATCTTTAATCTTACTTAGGCATGGCAAGGACTCACTTTCTTTTTTGTAGTGTAAAAAAAAGGGGAGGATTATTACAACACTATTCTCTAAAATATTAACGTATTGCCTGAATGTTCCTCAAAAATAGACTAAAACTTCTCAACACAAACAATCACCTTATAATTTTGAACCAGTTCAAGTGGCGAAGTTGATACCTGAAATAGAATACTTCCATCTGTTTTGCACCATACTTTCTAGATTTCAGATACCTTAAAACATTAGAGAAATCTTTAAGCATTTTAAGTAAGCCGTTAATATTAAAAACTCGAATGTAGGAAAATAGTTGTAAGTATATCCTTGTTATTCAATCACATGAATGGTAGTACTTATATTAAAATTTCAAATACTTTCCTATTTACACGAATTTAACTCTCAGCAACTTTACGCAAAATTTAATATAGCAATTTGAATCAACAAAAGAGAAAACAAATATATTTTAATTAAGAATATGTTTTATTTTGTTTTCATTAAAAGAATCTATTGTAAATGATTCGTTGAAAGACAAAAACTTAACTTTCGATAAAAAGAATAACTTACAGGTTGTGACATTAAATATGTAAATGAGAGAAAAAAAAGAGAATTTTTTACAAAAACTAAGCAATTGCAATTGTTACAATGGAAAAATTTTATAATAAAAAACTTATAATATTTAAAAATATTTTGATTATGATTTTGTTAATTTGATTCTGAAAACACATATTAGTATTGAATGATATAATCGTATTTTCTTTATTTTCATAGAAATTTCGAAATAATAAAAGAAATTAACTCAGATTACCAAATTTATCTTTCAAATATTAAAGTTATGAAATATAACTAAAAAAATTATTAATTTTGAAAGAAAATCAAAACACTTTAAGTAAAATAAGAAAAACTATTAAATGTTTATTTGAACAAAGAATGTTTTTTTTTCAATAATCTGCCACATTCAAATAATTTTAAAACTTCATATAATTATTTTTAATAATTTTGTTACTGTAATACAGAGAATATATAAAAATCATGAAAAAAAATAATTTTAGAAAAATGTTTTGCAGAAATAAAATAAGTTAATCCAGAATTTCAAATTTGTTTTTTCAATGATTAAAATCTAGAAATTGAATTAAAAAAGGTTTAATTTTTTAAGAAACCAATAAAAATATTATTCATTCACTCTAGTAATTGGATGATTTTATTTATAAAGTTTTAACATACATAAAATGAAAATTTTAAATGCTGAACAAAATTTTTCCATACAATGAACAAAATAATCCATTTTTAACATTTTATAAATATAATACGAATAAACATCAGAGCATAAGAGTAGGGAAGTTAATCCCAACTGAAAATCACCAATATGAAACATGACATTTTTCACTACTTTATTGGATTTTTAATACTTTTCAAGAAAACAAATCTTGATTCTTTTGGAAAATTCAGAAGGTGTTCATGTTAAAAGAACATTTAAGTATTCAAACATTTTAAGATTTCTCAATTTTTTGAATTCTACCTCTACAGATGGCAGCACAGTTTATTTTGAGAAAGCGTAAGATATTTATAATAATGGTAAAATTATTTTATAAGTTTTAGCTTGTAATTTATTTGACTAAATAAAATATTGTGAAATAAATTATTGTTATCAATAATAGTAGTTATTAATAATAACGATAATTTATTTGTAAATGTAAATAATATTTATTAATAAATTGCTTTTAATAATAACTAAATAAAATAAATTTAAAAATAATTTTTCACCGGTGAATTATCATGTTGTAAAAACGCATCATTAGGAGATAATTTTTGAAGTGAACTGGTTATTACTAATTCAAAGTATTTTTTTCTATTTGTAGAGCATTATATTTAGTTTTCAGGGGGGTATTCTAGATTTTATTTTTCTCGCACTCTTCTTAATAATGATCAGCAAATTAAATGTAAAAATTTCCTAACATTTATATACCCCAATATCTCGAAATTTGTTAAATGTAAAATTGAAATTATGTTCTTCTTTTTCTCACATATAATTGTTTACTTAAATATAACATCATGCATGATTTATATGTATTTATTTACACGTAGTGATGTTTTCTTTTTTACTATTATTTTACTTCATTTTATCATTATTATAAACAATTTAATTTTGTTCTTAATTATCTTATTTTGTTTCTTGTTGGATAATAATATTTGGTTTCCCATCTACAAAACCACAAAATAAAGGTTTTCAGTAAGTTTCAATTGATTTTAAAAGTCCTGAAAAGCACCATTTTTAAATAAGAAGTTTAAGCAAAGTTTTTTTTTTAAAAATAAAAATGTAAAAGATTTATTTATTTAGAAACTTCATTATTGATTCATTCATATTCAGAAATTTCAACAGTTAAAATTTATTTAGATAAAGCTCGATTTTACTAACAAAAATATGCACATTTTGCAACACTGTATTAACTCAGTTTAACTCAATCATAATTAGTACTCTATTCTTAATAAGAATTATAAGTAATTAAAATGCAATCTCAAGTCATAAATTTTATTCATTACTTTGTTATTTTATCACTCTCAAATAAGGTATTTATCTTTTGTAAAAAACATATATAAATTTATAATAAGTTTTTGTAAAGAAGAAAATAATATAAAATTTTATTTAAATAATCATTACAGTTGAGCAAGTATCATTTTTGAAAGAACAATTACTCATAAAGAGAAAATGTTATAGTAATAGTGATTATTAACTAGTTACAAGATTGTATGTACTATATGCAGGAAGCCCTACGTATTCAGCAATCACGACTTTTGTGTATAGCGTATGCCATTCTAGACAAAATAATGTTCTTACTAGTTAAAAAATGCAGATCTAGGAGTGGTATCAAGTCATTTATTTTGAATATGGGTCTTGTTACAGGAAAGTAAATATCTCGAAATGATAGGAGTAATACTGAAGCCATGTTTTAACAATAAATGAGTAATACTCCCTTTTAGAATTCTTATATTTTCCTGGATAGTTTTTTTATAGAGTCATGTCTCAAGCAGTTGATAAAGAAAGCAGCAAAAATAAACTGGGAATAAAGAGTTTCAGTTGCTTGATTGGCAGTTTATTTTAACGATATATTCTTCAACGGCTATATTCCTTGTATTTAAAATATTCAAATAATATTTGAAGAGCTTAGTGTTTTATAGACTACCATTTACACGTCTTTAAGGTTGCGGCATATTTTGTCCTTCACTTATTTAAAGTAAGTAAAAATACAATATATATTGGAGGAATTTTAGTGATATAAGGAGAATAGTGATCTTAAAAGTGATTAATAGAAATATTTTAAAGGAATGGGTGTAATATTTGTTTGCAGCTACGAAGAATTACAAAACTTTCCAAAAAGCACATTCCGGATAAGTGATCTTGTACGTGGAAAATACGCAATGATTATTGCACCTTTTTACTTTGATATGATAATTTCATTAATCTTTCATTTTAATACATATTCTAAGTTAAATTATTAAGATCGCTATTTATGATTTCTTAACATTGAGATCTTTTACATATGTGTCAAAACGCAAAACACTTTTGACGTCATTAATTGTATACTGGTTTTAATTGGATCTACACGTTTTACGTCATATAAGTTATATTACATTAAAATTTATAATCCTTCAAAAATAATAGGAATTTTTCAAAAATATAGAGTATTCCAAAAGAACTAAAATGTGAGTCATTATATCTTTACACTTGCTGAAATGGAAAGCTGTAGAAAATATAGGCATTAACTGCTTATGAAAAAAATTATACAGAAATTATTTAAATGTAAGGTATGATGATTTCAACCAACTTTTGTTACTTTAAAAGTAACAAGACATTAAATAAAAAATAAGACACTTATTTGGTAAATTTCAAATTTTCTTTTCTCTTGAAGACAGTGAGTTCTTATTATATCTTATATAGTGTGTGTTCAATACTAACTCAATTAAATTGAATTGTGCTTATGGAAGAGCATCGATTTCTTCACAGAAGAAGCATAATCATTTGGAATAAAGGGAAATAAGAAGCGTTTTTGCTTCAATAATCAACCACGACTTAAAGCTACTCGGCAATGTGTCTCAGGATGCGTCTAGAAATGTACTTCCAACCATCGATTTTCCCATATAAATAGTATTTTAATGTGATGTAATAACACAAAAATTTGGCGTTGAAGTATAATCAGATGGTTGAGAAGTATTTTATTTTTAAAACATTCGTATGACAAAGATGTCATATGTGAATGAATATAAGTTATAAATACGTATTTAACATATAAATGGAATAAATATTGTTTTTTTTTATCTGTCTCCTCTTTTTTTAAACTATAAATAGTAAAAATAAATGAAGTTTGCTGATTATTTATACCTAAACATTTGTTATTTTATAAGTAGTCAATAGATTTTAAAATATGTGTTTTATATTTTAATTAAATACAGTTTATATTCTTTGCCTGGATAAATATAAAGAAAAGAAATGTTACCACAATATTTTACCATATATTAAATTATTCTGAAGCAATTTTCATACAAAAGATTTTACTTGAACTCTTTGCTTAAATAAAGAAAAAAAATGATAATTAAATTTGAATTTTCCTTATCCAGTTCAATACGCCTGACTATAAACTAATTAAGTTCCTAGACTACAGTCTTTAGTTAAGTTTCATTACATTAAATATATAACATAAGAAATCTTTTTGTTTGCTTGCTTAAAAATAGGATTAAGCTTCCAAATACATTAGAATATTGAGATAAATATTTCATTTTCAATAATAAATTTAATTATTAAAATAAAATACTTTATTAAAAAACTGATGTAATTTATAATTGCATTAAGTCATTTTTTTAAGTAATTAATTTGAATAAGAGAAATAAAAAAAAATTCGAAAGAGGTTGCAATAAGAGTCATCACACAATTTTCTGTATAATAAGAAAATAATGATATGTAATTGCGAAGAAAGTCTTGTCTTTATTTTATAATACAACTAGTAAGAGAAGAATAAGTATATAATGGATTATATACTTCTTTATAGAAATTTTAATTCAATTTTATTGCTTAAGTAGAAATCTTATCTTGAATATATCAATTAAGGAATTCTTTTTGAGGTTAATTCATATTCTATTGATAGGCATTTCGTAAGAAACTATTAAGAAGAATTCTGATCAAATTATTTAATAATTTAAGTTTATTGTTTTTGGGGAATTTTTATAACATTAATTTATGTATAATATTAATATGAAAAATGTTACATTTTAAATGTAATTTGATTATACTTTTTGAAATCTATTCACAAAGGCTAAATTAAAATCTGTTTAATAATATTTAACACTTTTATTTTTAGATCTTTTATTTCTTAGGGTTGATTTTGAATACCTGAAGGAAACATTGAAATAATAGTTGCAAGCTAAATATGCTTTTATATTAAGTTGGGGAAAAAGTTATCCCTTATTTTTTCGGTAGACATCTGTAATAATCGCTATCTCGTGAGGTATCTATCAAACAATTTCAAATTTATGCTCATTGGAAAGGTGGCATTTGACACTAAAATATTCTCTTGCGGTTTTTTGTTTGATTAATTCAGTTATGAGTACAATGTTTTAAAAATAGAAGACAACAAACAGAAAATTAGATACATTTTAGTTTTTCTTTTATAATGGCGAAAATGCTAACCAGGTGGCTAAAATTGTGAAACGTGTTTATCGTCCTATATATGACTGTAACAATCAGTTACGCACAATTTTGGTTTCGTTGATTCCGTTTGGGTATTTGGATGCTAAAGATGCACCTCGCATGGATACAACATCGTCGAGAATGTCTATAAAATATCTAAAATTATCAAACTTGACAGCATGTCAGCAGTCGTAGCTTCGCACAAGACCTAAAAATCTACATGATAAACTGTTTTAAACCTTTTTACAAAGCGAATCTGAAATAAGTTACAAAAAGTTCACGTAAAAATAATGGATTTCTTTTTCCCCAAACTAATATTTTTAAAGAGTGGTCCCATATTAAATATTTCATTACATTTAAATGACATTTATTTGAAAAACCCTATTATTCCTGCTATCTTTTTGTTGTTTAATAAGTAGTTGATAGATTTAAAAATGTATGTGCGTGTTTTATATTTAAATCATGTACAATTTAAATGTTTTACTCGGATAAATATCAAAAGGAAATATTACTTGGATATCTTTTACTGCATATTAAATTATTCTGAACTTATTTTATTACAAAAGATTTTGTAAATGATAAATAAATGAGGCGAATAATAAATTACAATAAAGAATGTTTTACATGAACAAACATTATTCCTCAATAAATACGTGATGTTTTTACCAAGGAAATCAAATTTTATGCATTATTTGCAAATTATATAAGACTGCGAAAAGGATAATTTATGGTACTAAACTAGTTTTTATCAAAAGCACAAATTAGTGGGAGCATGGGTATTTCTGAATAGTATGAAGTAGATTTAAAAATAAAAATGACTAATACGTATATTTATCTATACAATTTTAAACTGGAAAGAAAGATTAAAGAAAATGCGCTTTTTATATGAACAAGAATATATATACATATAATAGTGTTATTATGATTTGTAAATATAAACTTATAAAATATTTATTTTAAAAATGTTTAAAAAATACTTGTTAAATGATTTAATTTTTTTGATATAAAATGCATTTAATAACGACTGCGTCTGCAAAGGATTTAGTTTTAAAACATAGAAAAAGAAATTTCAAAATATAATAATTAAAATATAAATTGTCAAACAGAAAGAAATGTATATTGCTTTTTTAAAAAGTTTAATAAAGCAATTTAATAAACTTTAATATATTTTTAAAAAATTAAAATTTCCATCCAGTAAAATTTAATGATACACATAATGTTTCCTTAAGTATTTCTCTTACACATAAAATATTCTGTATTTATAGTCCATGTATAGAACGAAGAAATAAACTGTAAATAGAATATACTCTTAAGTACGACGTGGTAAGAATGGTGGAATGGGGCCTAGAAATGGCAAGACAATAGGCTGCTTCGTCGATCGATTTACAGGAGGCCTAGTAGGTCGAGTTGTCTTAGGAGTTGCAGAAGGTGTAGTTCCTGCTGTTAATTTTAGCGAAGAGAGTATACGAAATCCTTCGTGGTCTGCAATATAATCCACTATACGGAGAGTTCCCAAAGGATCTATGAAGCCATAACGACCCCTTACAGTACCATTTGGCTCTCGTGTTTCTTCTCGAAATGACTGGCTAGGACCAGTCCCGGTATCGTATCCAAACTGATAAGATGTTTTATTCAAAAGTTGGTATTGAACTCTTCCGCCGGCAGGGATCCCAACTTTTCTGCCATGTCCCCACTGGAAGGCATAAGATTTCCAAACCTAGAGTAAGAAAACACAATTTTTATTACAAAATTGATTTAGAATTATCAAATTAAATAAAAAAAAAGTTGAGAAGATAACATGTTTAAAGTTAAACATAAAAAAATAATAATATGTTACCAAGTGGATTGATTTTTTTTTTCTACATTGTTACCTAAATGCTGTAGAAGGAAATTTTATATTTTATTATTTAAAAATAAATGAGAAAATTCTTCTTGCATTTTCAATGAGAAAAATAAAACTATTTTATTTAAATTATACTTTATTATTTATTTATAATATTTATAATATAATAATAAAAAAAAAACCCACACACACAGAAATATGGCATCCACGTAACCGCCACAATAGGTTGAATTGAGAGTAGTTTCTTCATGCGTGAGCCTCATTCATTATGCGATTCTTAGATACAACAAAATTTTAACTCATGTAGTAATGCATGACATATAAGAAAAATGCACGAAATCAGCTGAAAATAGTTTATACGCGTAAAAAGTTAAAAATATACTTAAATGCAATAAAAATAAGTTACATTTGTGTGAAGGCACAAATGTAATTATATTTCTCAATGAAATAAGTCAATATTTATAAATCTCAATTTATGTTCTAAAGAAAATCTCAATAACGAGATAGTAAATTGAAAACTAAATAAATTTTACTTTACCAACAAAAATCATGGCCGCAAACTGTACATCATATGAAACCTTCAAAATATAATTTTTCAGAATGCAAATTACAGATTTTCAAATTCCAATCTAATTTAGAATCTAAATATTCAAGCCTATCATAACGTTCCATGCATTTTCCTGCTGTATAATCTTTTTATTTAAGAATATAATTTTAATACCATTTATAATTGATAATATTGGTGATATTGTCGCATATTTCGTACCTATTTTGCAAGACATAGAAGAATATTATTTGTTGTTTAAAGAACGTAAATGCTACATCGGTAAAAATAATGCTGCTTTGATAAAAATTTAACTTTTAAACATGCAAATGCAGCATTTTTCTTCCGGAAACTATAGTGTTTAAAACTTACAATTTTTATGAATTTAAACAGTTTGAATAAATTATGAAGAAAGCTCAATTTGATAAATTGGAAAATTATTTTGCGCAAATGTATAGTTACAACAAATAAAAAACAGGGATATTTCCACAGGGAACTACCCTTTAATAATGTAAAGTAATCGTTTTTTTATAGTAATGTAAATTTTATATTTTCGCTCATCTTTACGCATATCATTTCGTACGTATTTATTGTGTAAATTATAAAAATATCACACACAATCAATCCAAAATACAATCAATAAAAAATTCCACAGATGAATAAATTTTCTCTTAAAAAACCAAATTTACTATTTTTATGTGATTTTAAAGAGCAGAACCCAAAGTTTATATGTGTGTATGTCTGTATTTTTAAACCCAAGCAATTTTATTTCTTTCTAAAATTAATCGTAACTCAATTTTTACTTAATCCCTTTAATGTAGGTAACATATTCTAATTTACTTGGGTTGTATTAGGCTTCTTTAAAGTGATAAAATTACATAATATTCTCACATGTTAAAGTTTTAACTTTCTTGGAAAAATTATTCCATGACACTGATTTAAATTGCAAATGAAGTATTGATTTTCCTTTAATTAGATAAGTAAATCGCTTTGCTACATGTATTTTCCTATTTATGTATTCGTTCGTTATCATTGTTCTTCCTTAAATCTTAGAAAAACTTTTATTTTGAATATGAATTTCAGATATTTTGTTTTCTGATGAATATTCTTAATGATTAAATGTACTTACAAGAAGGAGAATTCATAAATATGTGATATTTTAGTGTTCAATAAATTCTATACTTGTATATTCTCTTCTACATAAATAGAGTATCAATATCCAAAAGAGATACACATAATTTAATTAATATTATTTAAGTAGAAATTATTAAAAATTTCATCAAGGAACAATTTTAAACTATTCTCAACGAATTTGTGCAAGTATTCAATTTTCCGTATTTGATTATGCATTATTCATTACTACTTCAGGTATTATTAAACTGTTAGTTAAATCTATGAAAATAGTATAAAGGAGGAAAAGTATGATTTTTTCTGTTTTAAAATAGATATTTAATAGGTATATATAATGTATTATTTAAAATGAAACGAATAAAAGCTTTGAATATACTAATAAATATAACTAAATAATTATAACTAAGAATTACAGACTTTTGAGTTTAAAGATACCTTTGTTATTTATATAAGCGAGATTTACCAATATTTTGCTTTTGATACGAGTTGAAGACTGGATATTACGTATAACATATACTTAATTAACGATGAAATGAAACTGTAAAGTTTACTTTTCTTGTCGCTCACTGGTAATTTATTTTTCTCACTAGGAAAAATGAAATTGGGACTTCGAGTTTATATAAAGTGGACTCTAAACCACTACAAGTATCGAGGCCCGAGGTGGGATTCAAATCCACAAACTGTTGAACTAAAGGTCAAAGCGCTAACCTTTCGGCTACCAGCTCGGCCATAAACTATACAGTAAGATGTAACTATACTATGTCGAAACTGTAATTTTATTATTCCAGTATATTTTAACCAATTCCTTAAAGATAGGAGAGATTTTTAAGATAATTAGGCTATATTTTTTAAATGTACCCTTGGAATGATGAGGACTAAATATTAAAAATATAGAAAATAAAAGTATGAAAATAAATCCTATAAAATAACTTAAAAAATTAAGCAATTAAGAATTCCAAAACTTTAATGGTCTGCTTCCGGTTAGTTTAATTCTCTGTTAATTTATCAGTAGATTCCAAAATCTAAAAACCTCCTTAGTGTAAATCGAAGTTAAATAATTGGGGTAAATGGTAGCCTAATCAATTAAAGAATTGCAAACTTTTCTTTGTTAAGTGACAAAATGTTTTTGATAATTCTATTCTCCATTCATCTTATCACACCATTTGGTTTTGTAGGATACGAAACCAAACAAAAAACTATTTGATTTATCGGTCTAATCTTATTATTGGCAAACGAAGACTAAATAGACCGGGATATAAGATTTCTGTATGCTGCAACACAAAAGGTATTTAAACCAATAGTTAGCATTTCTTTAACTGTATTAAAATTTAATATTTGCAGTTCAGCTTATCGTTAGAATTATTTTTGGCAATAAGCCTAATGGTGGGTATCGGTAATATGATATCTTCCCACAGATACTTAAACTGTGGTACAGACTGACACAGATCAAATATGTATGTTGATTGCAGGTGTTGCTCATTTCTGTGGAAATTTGCATACGGTAAATTCGCGATAGATTCTTGGATCTCTTATTTTCTACTTTCCTATTTTCTGCCTCTCAGAGTCGAATGCGACCCTATGGTCCTATGTAATCATTGCTTGTATGGATAGGTACTATTACGCCTTTTAATTCGTAAAAACAATTTAAAATAACCTTTAAAATAATTAAAATAACAAATAGAAGACAGAATTACATATTTTTAGAGAAATAATAATTTTCGCTCTGAAATTTTAACTGCGGGGTAAATTATTTATAAAGTGCATTAAGGGCAATTTCATGATGGTAAAGCCAAAAACAATTAAAAATGATGTTGAAAAGCTCTTCATCAACAAGGGTATCAATAATTTATTTAAAAAAATAATGGAACTTTTAAAACATGAATTACAAAATAATTTAACTATAAATTTTTGCCCTATTTTTGAGTACATAGGGTCTTTATATTTTGATAGTTTTTAAGATTATAAAAATATTAAATCTATGAAGTGTTTGTTATATTTCTAACAAATAGATGTTGCTGCTTATGTTTCTTTTTATATGATAAAAGATTCAAGAGAGAGAATAGTAAACTCTCTCTCTCTCTCTTATAGCAGAGTCAAAATTTCAAAATTAGTTTCTTATTTTAAGGATTTCACTTTTTATTTTTGATAATTCAATTTGGCAAGTATCATCTTCTGATCATTTACTAATATGGTAAGTAATCGTTTTGGCTCACTTGAAAATATCCCAGATTTGAAACTACGAATAAGAAATGCTTTGATAGTACATAACATTTAGAGGGACTCCGTACACTGTACCAATTGTTTTTGGTTGGTGCATCTCCTTCATTCAGCATAGTGAATAACATGAAACTAATAAGGTTTTTTTTATTTCTTATGGAGAATTAAAATGTACCCAGGAAGTTTTAAGACTTAGTTTGTAAAGTAGAATAGGAGTTCAAGGAATTATTAATTTTTATATATTCAGAATAATTTTCACTGGCTTCAATATTCGTGTTGTATCCATTTAATATAAATATCAGTTTGGGGAAAAAGTTATCCATTATTTTTTGGGTAGACATCTGTAGTGATAGCTATCTCGTGAGGTATCTATCAAACAATTTCAAATTTATGCTCATTGGAAAGGTGGCATTTGACACTTAAATATTCTCTTGCAGTTTTTTGTTTGATTAATTCAGTTATGAGTACAAGGTTTTAAAAATAGAAGACAACAAACAGAAAATTAGATACATTTTAGTTTTTCTTTTATAATGGCGAAAATGCTAACTAGGTGGCTAAAATTGTGAAAGGTGTTTATCGTCCTATATATGACTGTAACAACCAGTTACGCACAATTTTGGTTTCGTCGATTCCGTTTGGGTATTTGAATGCTAAAGATGCACCTCGCATGGATACAACATCGTCGAGAATGTCTATAAAATATCAAAAATTATCAAACTTGACAGCATGTCAGTAGTCGTAGCTACGCACAAGACCTAAAAATCTACATGAAAATTGTTTTAAACATTTTTACAAAGTGAATCTGAAAGAAGTTACAAAAAGTTCACGTAAAAATAATGGATTTCCTTTTCCCCAAACTAATATTTCTAATACAATTCCTGGAATATTCTTCAATTTATGTATCAAAAATATTTGTTTAACTGAAATATTAAAAGTGTATCATTTTATATCTTATTAAATTTTGAGAACAAAAACAAATATCACGAATATAATATGAGAAATTATTGAACACACAAATGTTACTTTTTTGCCAAAAATTCGTGAGCTACGACAAAATCAAAACTAGTTACTTTCTTAATTATACAACTAAAATTATCAAAAGAAAGATCATAGCGTTTTTTACTCAACTATAAATAACACATTTGCTTAGATTGTAAATCAACTTTTAAAAGTAAAAGATTTTTATGAGAATTCAATAAATTTTCAATTACTCTTTTACGTATTTAACTTTGTTTTCCTGCTAATATTGAGCTAAAAGTTTATTTAGCTCTTTTTATTATTCCTTTATTATTAATTATAAGATATGTTTAAAAATGCCAAGATTAATTCTAAAAATTATTGAAAATTGTAAACTTAACATCTTATTGCTCTTAATTTCGATAAGGTTTATCACTTAAAAATATTTCATTTAATTTTTTTGGACTTCAGAAGCAAAACATTTATCTATTTGTGTTGTTTGCTAAAATTTTCACAGATTCAAAAAGGAAGATTTATGTATTAAAAATTCAACGGGGAAAAGAAACAATTCTCGATATTTTCCCTTTAACTGAAATAGTGAGCAAACACTGCGTCGTTCATGCATGCATAATGCGGTGGCTTTCCATGCCATATAATGATACTCACATCCACCTAGTGACATGGTCTTGTTTCCTCAACTTTAGTTTTTCATGCATTTTTTATATCACTTCTTTCTTCTGAAATGAGATTGAAACGATTTCAAGTCCAGCAGCAAATTGATTGCAGTATTTTGTTTCTGTGGAAGTGAAAGAGAACAACTACATAACGAAAAAAACCAAGACCGTAACTGCTGATTTGAACTTCTAACTTTAAAAAGCAAAAGTAAAGTTTTTTCAAACAAGGCATCCTGGTTCTAAAAATACTTTATAATAGCGAGCTTATAACTAGCAAATGTTTTTCCTAAGCCAATGTTTTCTTTATGCAAAGGGGATGTGATTCTTTTATATATTTTTGTTGATTTTATTTCTGGAAGGAAGATTATTGAATCATTTAATGTGTTTAAAATTATTAGTTCTCATTGTCAATTTTAGAAGAAAATTGAAGCAAACTGGGGAAAATAGATTTATTTTGATATAGTTTGGCTTTCTAACAGTGAACAGGAATGACAATATTATTATGTTAAGGAAAATAAAGAAATCAAATTAGATCTATCATGTGATTTTTTTATGATCAAGCCTTATGACAGCTTCATTGAGTTCAGTTTAAAAAGTGTGCATGCATATTTATAATTGAAAACATAAATAAATTGTCGTAACATGTGAGTTAACTGCGAGACAAGAATTTTTAAAAGAATTGTATAGTGATTGCAAGATGATAACTCGATTCGCTTTTCGAATGAGGAATTATTATTAATTTAATATCTAACTGAAATAGATTTCTAAGATTAAATTGGAAAAAAAAATCATATATTCTTTATTCTTGAACATATATCTGTGTGAAATGACTGTTAGTTCAATGCCACTTACAAGTTTTATTTTTTTTTGTAAGTTAATTTATTTCTCTCAAACAGAGGGCAAAAATAAATTTCCAAATAGTTATTATTTATGGAATTGCTTGTGTTTCATGAGTTATCATATGTCACAACTTTTTTTAGTTCTAAAAGGACAAAATAAAACTGTATAGTTTCCTCCAGAAAGAAAAGAAAATGAAAACAAAAAGAACAATAAGACCGACCAAATTATGATGAATTATTACTCAGGAATAATGTAATATGTTCTAAGAAAACAAAGGTTTTTGTGGCATTAATTGTTTGTTGATGTGATTTAAGAGAGGTTTTTATCTGCTGATATATAATATTGAGGAAATAGGGTTACAATACATATTTTTCTGTAAGTAAGCAGTACAGAAAGATTTTAAGATAAATTTACTTTTTAGAATTCAGAAAATGTGTTTATTTAATAATGAATTCAAATAAATGATTTTTACTCATGAACAGATATTATAAAAACTATAAATCTTGAACTGTAAAGAGCTGCTAAAAAAACTTTCAGTTATAAAGATGTAACAGTATTTTCGTGAAATAAATAATAAATGAATCCAGTTTTAATAAATAGGAACACACAATAAATTTTCTGTAAATTGTAAGATTATCTCAAAACTAAATGTATTCCGAAACAAACAAACAAACAAACAAACAAACAAACAAACAAACAAACACACACACACACACACACACACACACACACACACACACACACACACACACACACACACACACACACACACACACACACACACACACACACACACACACACACACACACACACACACACACACACACACAGTTTATGTCGCACGAGCTGCAGTCTTAAAAGAATTAAAAGTTGTGAATGTTTAATATATTTTAAATATACTAAAGTGTATTAAATTAAAGCATAATGTACTTAAAAATTCCACGATATTACTTGAAATTCACGTACACATAATTCTTTTCCTTTGAAATTTTTGTTTAGTTTTTAATTTTTTTTTTGTACAAAAGGTTTAGTAGAACAGGACGTATAGTTCAAAAATGATTCCAAATGTTTAGAAGTATGTGCACCATGTAGGGGAAATCGAATCTACTAATTGTTGAACTGAAGGCAAGAGAGCTAAGTGTTCACATACCACGAAAACAATAAGGATTTAAAGAAAACATATTTAATATCTGTGTTCTATGATGCAGTTTAGTTCTATTTTTTCATATAACATAATTCAAAAGTGCAATTTTTACAATTTATAGGATCTCCGCATATTATATTAGTAATCTACAAATATATTTATAACTTTTAATTTTGGTTATAATAAATGTTATATATTATAATTTATGATAATCAAATTAATTAAAGTTTTACACCATGCATTTCAATTCCTAAGTGAACGAATTCAGAGAATATGATAAAATAATAATAATTGAAAAAAAAAAAAAAAAAACTCCACTACGAAACATTTTCAAACAATTGTATATTAATCATTTTAAGAAGTAAATGTAAATTTAGAAAAATATCGGTTGATTTTAAATCATACACAAATAAGATATAGTAAATAATAATATAAAAATAAAGCATGTATTTTTAAGCATGAAGATTGTCTGTTTTAAAATATATATCAGGGGTGGCCAAACTTTTGGCATTCGCGGTTTACTCCACATTTAAAAAGTCGAAGGCGGTCTATCAATGACTGAGTTAAATTAACGTAACTTACATGTGTTTATATATTTATTTTCGGTAACAAAAAAAAATTATGTAATTTTTCTAAAAAAAAATTTATATTAATATTAACAAAATAAAAATTTACTGACGAAAATAATCAAAATACTCATATATCATAAGCTGACCATTCTATTCACTGCGTTTAGTTGAAATTGGCATTGTATATCTGTGACAAGTTTATGATATTGTGGATAGTACGAGCTTATTGCAATGCGTAAACACGAAATTAAATGTGTTAAACGCGACCGAAGTTAGGTTTTTATTGCGTTCATGGTTGAAAAAGCAATCTCACAAAGATATGTCAATACAAAGTATGATTACAAATAAAATAACAATTTGTAAATATTTGGAAACGTTTCCTCAGAAATTAATTTCCAAAAATCAGTATCGCTAGATGTGCTCTGGATTTAAGAAATATATCGCATCTTAATTAAATAATTTCTTCCTCGATCGTGACTGATGTGGTATCTATTAAATATCTTATTTTTTCAGATACTCCATCAATGTTTATATTTCCATTAAAAGGGGGGGGGAAGGAAATATCATAAATTTGAGTATTTCTTCCAACCTAAATAAGTCAGCGTGAATCTTCTTTCAAATTCTTCAAACAAAACATCTAAGTGTTCAGCGAAATCTTAAAAGTCTGTTAAGATTATGGATGCATTCTTCCTCCATGTTTTTCAGGTTTCTTAATTCATGTTTTCTTAATTGAGACGCATACCTTTTTATAGTTTTTTTGAAAATTTTAATCTTGCTCATCATGTCTATTAAACATTTATTCTTTCCTTATAGATTTAGGTTTAAGTCGTTAAGTTTTGCAGTGATATCGCAGATAAAAGATAGTTTCATGAGCCATTTCTTATCTACAATGTTATTCTTTCATTTGCAGATTTTTTTTTTTATTTCTGGTAACAGAATACGAAATCTTTTTAAAATCGCTCCATGTCTTAGTCACCCCACGACTCTGTGCAATAAGAGAACTCCGCACTCTAATTCAATTTCTTCCAAAAGCGTTCGAAATTGTCGTCTCTGAAGACTTCTTGAACGAATTGAATTGACAATTTTAAAAAGCAATTTGCATAATATCATTAGACTTTAACATTTTTGAACACAACACCTGTTGATGGATAATGCAATGATAGCTGGTAAAACTGGGAATTCCTCATCATTATTGCACAAGGCAATAAAACCAATTTGATTCCCGACCATTGCTGAAACTCCATCTGTTGTTATAGAGACCAATTTATATATTAGAAATCCTGTCTTATCAATAAAGTTTTTAAATTAATTGTAGATGACTTTGCCTATCGTTTGTCTTTTCAATGGAATTATAGTTAATAACTCTTCTTTTGAAGTCATCTTCGAAAACCATTCTTACAAAAATCCTAACTGTGCAATGTCACTAATATCCGTGAATTCATCAAATTGAAGTGGTAGGAACTTATAAGCTTTTAAATCGTCATTTAAAGAATCCTCCAAATTATTATTCATAGCTTCAGTCCAACGCATCACAGTGCTACGTGACAAAGGAATATTATTTATTTACGATATTATTTCAAATTTATTTTTAGAATTGTGGAAAAGCACTTCTCCCGCTTTACAGAAAGTTTCTTTTATCAATTTTCCGTATTCGAGTGTTTTTTTTTTTTCATCAAAACTTCCGAAATTTTAAGCGACACCAATGTTACTGTTTTAGCTGTGGTGCCTAGTCTCGTAAAAAATGATTGCTGTATATTTAAATTCATCTTTAATTCATGCACTGTAACTTTTTGAAGTTCACTGCCAATTGGAAAGTCTGTAGCGTATTTTAAGTGCATGGTTTTAAAATACTTTTCGACGTTTGCTTTTTTTTGGAAGTGCCACATTTTAGTTACAAATGAGATAAACACGTTTCTCTTTCACCATAACATAAAAGAAACAATCTTCCCAAGCATTGTGATAATGTAATGTTTTATTTCTCTTAGCACTGGTACCTGGCTGACTCATTTTGGATGGGTTGTTGAATTATCGTATCAGTTTACAAAATATCTTATCAATCAACAAATTATCGTATCAGTTTGGTAGGAAGCGAGAGACCTGCAACGTAAGACGATTAACTGAGAACTGAAACTAAACTGGCTGGTGTGATGGGTAGACTAGTCGATTCGCCGCTTCGCTATCATCCCGCTGGCTACTAGTTATAATCTGAGCATCTCATTTTGTCGTTTCTATTTAATCCTCCATTGTAAAATGACAAATTCATTGTATTACTTTGCACAGTTTGTTTTAGGTCTTAAAGCGTAAATTGTAGAAAATTTTAACTATAAATAATTCATTAATTCCATGCCATAAGTCATAAATTAAACTGTTAATATCCGAGGTCATTATCAGGAGGGTCGCGCGGGCTACCTAATGACTTCACGGTCGACGTCTTGGCCACCCCTGATATATATGAATATGTAAACTGAACTGCCAGTAAACACACACACACACACACACACACACACACACACACACACACACACACATATATATATATAGCATATTTTAAAATAAAATTATTTATCTTTAAAATGTCAACTCTGAGAGTCAACATTTTTCATACGGATGCTGGCTTCGTGTAAGAAACGAATGAAGGGATTCGACTAAGAAACAAATACTGAAGGAAACAACTTTCTAAAAATAATTGTCTTTTTCCAAAATAAGTACATTATAAATTTAGATTGGTAGCTATTTAGATAGAAAACGTATTTATGTAGTAGTTTTGAAAGCTCTTTTCTTTACCTTCTTTTGTGAAACTTTCACAAAGTATTTAAACTTAAGTTCATAAAAATATTATTCAATGATATTTATTAATATTTCCTTTGTTTGCAGGTAATAAATCTGGCATTTTCTAGCATATGAAATTGTTTATTTTCATTGATATGAGCTAGCAATTTCGAGGGAACCATTAAGTAAACTGTACACACAAATGCACTATTTTCTTATAAAAAACATACCTTATGTTTTTTAGTTTATTTAAAAATTGAGCTATGCAGATTTAAGCTAAATTATTATTCAGGAGTTTGAGTAACTATAAGTTAAAGAGTTTTAAAATATTCTATTAATTGAATTTAATATTTATTTTTAGCTGAATGATTTGTTAAACTAAATTTAGAAAATACATAGAACATCAGAGAACAAACTTTAGGGAAATGATTCTCTATTATGGTCCTCTGATGTTTAAAATTTAAATACTGCATAAATGTTAAATGCATAATTTTCTCAGAAAAGTAACTTCTTAATTAAATTGCGACAGTAACTTCTTAATTAAATTACGAGGAATCTTTTTTCAAAGGCAGACAAAGTTTTATAATGTCTTCTATAAAAAAGTTGGTCTTTGAATAAGAAAAATTGCAGGAATATCATTATGGTACATAATTTTATTTTAGACAGCTTTGATTTCGCATTTATTTTTCGCTACTCACTTTCTTAGCTGTAAAAACATGGAAACAGTTTTAAATTAAACTACTACAAAATGATTGGATTTATTTTTTCCAGCTCAAAATACTTGTAACATATTTCATCTTTTTAAACCTTTCTTCAGCGAATTTTTTCTGCAGTAATTCTTTTTCTCTAGATCAATTCTACCTAAACTTAAATCTTTACAACCATTTTTAAAATTAATTTCTTTTTGCTGAGTATAATCCAGGCAATACTTTAGAGTAAATCTAGAGCACTTTTAAAACTTAAAGTAAAACTGATAAAAAAAAAAGTAAGTTGCTGTTTTCTAACCAAATATTCTTTAAACTATTTTCCACACAAGCTCTTACTGTTATGATTATTTAAGTACACAGTACATTTAGGTTTATAGTAAACTTTATGACTATTTATCTAGTTTTATTGTTTTATTATAACTAATGTTGTATGAAGTTTAATTTAAGAATTTAGTTTCACATAACATATATTTTAGGAATACTAGATTTTTAATTTAGTTAGTTTTCCTGCAATTTTATTATCATAAAATTTTCTCTGGTTTTGAAGGATATAAAGCATATTCTACAGGGAAAGTATTTACTTTCGTTGTTCAAATATAAAGTTCATGAGAGCAAACAAAATCATCAAAAAGTTGTTTTAAAATTTCTCTTATTATATAATTTTTTAAATTATTTATATGATTTTTTTTTAAAAAAAAAAGAAAAATCACACCCTTAATGTAATAACTGAAAATTGCCCATTAAAATAATCAATGATAAATATGTTATTAAAAATTTTTAGTTATTAAAAAATTAATGAATAATAAACTCTTACAAATTTAACTTTACATAAAATAAAAATTATAATTTTAGTACGAAAGGTAATTTTCTTCTAACTTTCTTTGTTGTTAATTTAACTGTTGCATGCATATATACTAAGAGTTTATTTCTGAAAGTTAAAGTAAATTAAAAAAAAAAACAAAAAAAAAAACACTTATTTTTACGATTTGCTTCATTTTTACGCACATTTTACATGTTATGTTTTACGACCTTCAAAATTAAAGTTATTGAGCTATACAGGATTGAAAACAGAAAAATGGATTTTATCTGATACAGTAAAAACAGAACTACTGAAAAAATGTATCTGTATCAGTAATTATATATGTATGATATGTATAAAATAATAGACAGAAAAATAAAATACCTGCTTAAAAATGGAATGTAAAAAGTGATTTATATTTTACTTTCGTTAAACTTTTTAAATCATGTAATTATGTGTAAAATTATGATATAGTAAAAAGATGTTTTTTTACCATATATCTATATAGCTTAAGATAAAAAAATATACAGCTTTTTATTGCATAGAAATATTATTTATCAAACAATAAAATTTATTATTTTTCACTATCTGCCAATATAATATCTTACTTTAATATTAATAAATAATTATTCATTAATTTATTGGTAATAATTATTTTTTAGAAAAATTTGGCTCCTTATGTTTGGGATGTTAAATAATTTTAATTTTACATTCCTGCGAAAAATTTAAACAATTATCACTTTTTCTAAGGAGAAAATATAAAACTTTATAAATAAAAATCAAAACATTCCTTGATAATTCAATTTTTACTTTTATTTAATTTTAATTTCAATAATTGTTTTTGTAATTATTCGAATAATATCTGCTGTAATATGTATTATACTAAAAAAAGACAGACACGTTATATGAAATCGTTGGTTGTAGATTGTTTCATAAATATAAAATATATATTCAATTACTCTGTAAGTGATGAGAGACAGATATCACAATATTACGGGTTATTTTTCTGTAAAATGAATAGTAAAACGTGAAAAGTAGCACATGACGGCCACATCACGTAGTACCTTAAGAGCTATAATTTCATCAATGAATCAAAGGATATTTATAATTCAACTAACATTTCAAAAATACTTGTATGAAATTAATTATTAGAAGTCTCCTGGATCATATATATTTTTCTTGACTGTTTCCTAAATTATTCTGATGAATTTCTAATATTTATCTTTGTTTGGTAGTTGAAAGAACAAAAATTTAAATCGATTTATGGTTTATTAAACTTGCATTAAAGTGACAGCCTTTTCGAATTCAATTAATTTTGAACATTCCTGAAAACCTAACCAAAACTGTAAAAATCATGAGATCCGTACAACTAGTTTTACGCAAAAGAACTAGAAAATGCAATTATTGCTTTTATTCGGGATTTCTGATAATTCATCTTAATAAATAATTGTTTTTTTATTAGTATAAAAAATTTGCCATAAACCATATATCATATACGCAAAATAATTATTATTTTATTTTTTCCTCCAGTTAGTTTGGATTTGAACCTTGTCGGAAAGGCATGTTTGTTGATTAACACTGTATTTTTACCGATAGAGTTTAATATTTACTTGTGAATGTTTCCATAAAGTGTAACTTTTGACAATATTCCTCAGCTCATTTTATAAATTCATAGTGATGTTATTATACAAACTATACTATTACATGATAAGAATTAAGTTAATTCCTTGAATTAATATTTTTACAAAAGAAATGAAAAATGTTCAGTATGCAGTAATTTAGTTGTTTTATATTTTTATATTAATGTAAAAACAATTTTGATATTCAAAATTTATTCTGCTTATAAATTAAAAAATAGTAACTTAGTTGATCAATATCTTTCTGAAATCTATAAAAGTTTATTAAAACAAAATATAAAGAGTTTATAGAAGGTTTAAATCTGTATTTAACGTTGATAAATTGTAAAAATATGGAAAGTACTTAGTGTTAGTCTGCGTTTTACTATTTAAAAGCATCCAGTTAAAATTTGTATTTTTAGATTAATAGATTTTGGTTTCATAGTTTAAAAGTAGCTAATTATAAATGAATGCATGTAAAAGTTTCTAAGGCACATATCTCAGGCAAATTCATTTTTTATGTTAATATGCGTTTATGTGATGAATTATGTACAAACAATATTTTTATTTTTGAAGATAATAATTTTATCGTAATACATATTTCCTGATTTGATTTCAAATTTTTATCCATAGCACTATAACACATAGTAAGTAAAACTAGTTTCAAATGTATAAAAACGTCTTCTGTAAAATAGTTTTCTAAAGGCAGATAATTTAATAATTGCGCTATAGGGAAAATGAATAAAATTTCGCAGTTCAGGATTTTAATCAGAAACATGAATTATTGATAAGCAAAAATATCTAAGTCATAAGATCAATTTAATGGATTATGTTTTGTGTCCAATAATTTTGTGATTCACTATCCAAAATTAACTTAGGAAATTATAAAAAAATAAAAAATCCGTTTCACATAATTTTGAGACATAAGATTTATTTGGTTTCAGTTATATGTTGTTCTTGAAACAATTATGTTTATTGCTATAGATTTAAGTTTTTTGGTGAATTTAATTTCAGTCGTGCCAACAAAATTTCAAACTGAATGAATGATATTTTAAGGGTTGGGAACACCAAGATTTGGTTTACTTTAACAATATATTAAGTACACTACCCATCATTAAAAGAAGTTTTGTATAAGAACTAGTTAAAAAGATCCCTAAATATAATCAACCATATCTAATATTGCTTTTTTGTTGTTGAAAACTACAGAAAAATTTCCAGCTTAAAGTTACTTGATCAAAAGCTGAAAGGTATTGTATTCAATGTGTCTTTAAATATTTCTTAGACCTTCAAATACAGATTATTGTGAGTTTTAGTGAGATATAAATATGCGTATAAGAATATGCAAATGTCCAAACAAAACTTGCAGAATACATACACACATAATTTTGAATATTATTTTCCTTAGTTATTTTGAACAATTATGATTTATTAAAAAGTAAATCCAAATATTTTCTGAATAAATTGTTTAAAAATGAATATTCAGTAAACCGAAAAATAATTATTAACATATTCAAATAATAATCCTTTTCTCATGCACATATAGACCCAAAAACCCAAACAACATCGAAAATATTCCTGGAATTCTATATGTTAGACTCACTATATATAAGACGAATTCGAAGCAAATTAGATGAAGGCATTTTTCATAGTATTCCATTGAGTTGAAAAGAGACTTATTTCTATTGGTTGGACGTTTCAGTGACAAATTCCAAAAGGTTCTCGGACCGTGTTCGCGGAATATTAAATTCTTTTCTCAATATACCAGTAGCGAAGAAAAAAATTGTGAAAGCATTTATTTCCAAAAGGAAGTTCTTTAGTTGGAAATAAGGAGCAGGATAATATTTTGTTTCTTCACTGAAAATAAATTTTACATTTCAAGAATCTGAGTTTGATAAGTTTAAATCACGACAGGTAACCATTTACTTTAGTATTAAGTAGGATAAAGAGAAATCCTTTAAGATTGTGATTGAGTCTGTAAAAGCCAAGAAATTCCCATACTTCAAAAGCTGTTGAAGGAGATTATTCTAAGCTGGACAAAGAATTCTAGAAGTGAAATAATAAATAAATATAACGCACGTGTTAAGCTAATATAAAAATACAATTGATTCTGTAAAGAAAACAGAATTTTTTTTGTAGTTCTAACGAAAAATTTACAAAATTAAATTTCATGAATAAAGAAACTTTTTGATAGAAGCATATTTGTGTAAAAATTAAGCAAATGAAAGAAAATCGCTCTAAATATTATCTTATGTCTTAAATGCTTCAGAATATGAATATATACGCATATATTTATTTTTTAAAAAATAATTGATTGTAGGACATGTGAAAGTATGCCATGCAGTCAATCCTTTTTAAAAGAATCATTTTTTCTTTTTCCATGAATATTTTTTATGAATATTTTGCATGTTTTGAATCACGAAATAAAATATTATAAAATTTCATAGCTTAAGCAAATTTTTATTGATGAAATTTTGAATTAGTTTTCATATATTATTGAGGTTTTGTGCAAATATTACAATAATTAATTAATTAATTATTATTTCAATTCAAGATGATAAATTCTTTGAAACAAGATAGTTCTCACAAAACTTCAAAATTGAATTGATTAAGTTTCTCTTTTTACATTAGCTTGTATATTTATTAATTGATGTAAATATGGGTTGATAGTCGCTGAATGTAGAGGTATAAAAAACTTTCTAAAGTTAAATTAAACTCTTACAAAGTTACTCGATTAAGCTATCTTAGGTAGGTTATGCATTTTATACATAAAATGTTTTCTTACTTTATGATAAAATCTGCTTTTAAATAATTAAGGAAACAAAGGCATCTTAAGTTTTCAGATTTTCATGTAATTTAAAAGAAAAACCCAACTTCTGAAATAAATTACGAAAATTTAGCAGCACAAATTTTCTGTATTTCACCATTCAAAGATTTCAAATTGTATCATTAAATACTAATACACTGCAAATTTCTTGGGTAAATTTAAAAGATAAATCAGATACTTTCAGCTACTGACATACAAATGTTTTTTAACTGGTTTACTTTAATTTAACTTAATTCTTATATCTCGATAAAAATTAAGATATGGTGCATAATATGTAATATATTTTAAGAGAAAATTGCAAACAATACTAGAAAAAGTTGCAAAACTTTAGAGGGCACTGCAAAACAAGAAATTGATTAAACAATGAAGTTTCAAAATAATTTCCGATGTAGATAAAACAGATATTACTTTATTTAAGAATTTTTTCTTGATGTAGTTTGTCTCCGTTCCATCTTAAAATCTCGATATGGGTTTTTTTTCTTTATCAGTATTTTTTCAGCGAAATTTCAAAATCCCATAAATAATTTTAATCTTTCAATTTTTCCTTTTAAGAAAGCACAATTCATAAGTTTATTTAAATTAGATTTAGTTTGTAATTTTTAAGTTTAAATACAGTTTCTCGATTTAGAAATTTACATTATAATTATTATTCATCAAGTTCACATTTTTTATTAAAAATATATTTGGAATTGTAAGTATTAAGAAAATTACTAAGTGATTAAGTAATATACTCCTATTGGTATTTAATTTCTCAACATTGATTATCTATGCAAAATAATTTCATTATAACGTAATTAAATATTTTGGTCATCAAAGTATGGGAAAGGGATATATACATTAGTAAAAATATATATCACACCTTCAAAATATAAAATATTTGGAATAAATTCAAATCATTAATATATAATTTGAATTTATTTGTCACTGTTCGCATTTTAAGCAAAATGATTAGAATTAGGACTCATTTTAAACAAAATGATTATGGTACCTAAAAATACACAAAAACACTCGTTATGATTTGCAAAATGACTAATTTTCCTACATCTGCATCTATCCATTAAACCGTGTATCTAGGTGTTAATAGTATGTGTGTGGAATTTATAGCTATAACAATACATACATTACATTTTATATATTAATTTTTAAAGAAGCATGATTGTTGTCCGTTATAATATATGCAAAATATACTGAAAATATTGCATAATTTTTATTTTAAATAATATTTTGGTTCATTATAAATAGAATTCTCTCAAAAATTGCTATTAAGGAAGCTTATTTGTAAAAAATTTTGAAGGTTTTAAGCAATTTTTAAACCCAGTAAACAATGTAACTATTTTGGATTATTTTCATTTTATTAAAGATTTTAGTCTTACTTAAAAGGTAAATTTTTATACGAAGTTTAATTATTTTGATGCAATAATATTTATATTATTTAATAATATTATTTTGATGCAATAATATTTAACCTATCTTATTTTGAAAAATCTCCTCTATATTAGTAAAGAAACAAAACTAAATTTTAAAACCAAAGTTTTCAGTATAATTAATTTCATAGGGAAAATGAAAACTTTCGTTTCAAAATATTTAACAACGATCATTAAATTTTTAAAAAGAATTAACTTGATAAAAGAGAAATAATTTTTCAGAACGAAATATGATAATAGTTTTCACAAAATAACTTTTAAAATGAGAAAACCTTAGGTAATTATTTGAGGATCATGTAATTTTTCTAAGAAATTTTAACTTTTACTTCATATAGAATATATTTCATGGTAAAATCTAAGCATTTTAATCAAAATGTTAAAGTAATTGTCTAGAAGCTTTGAGCACTAAATAGGACTTTTAAAATACGTTATATGGCTGAAAATGTTTCATAATGTAAACTATATTGTGAAATTTTTATAAATTCAAAAGTTTTTGTTTCGATAATGAGGAATTCTGGATGAAGTAAATTAAGGAATGAAAGATAATATTACCACTTTTCATTCTAAATTAATGTTGAACTTAAGTTTTCCTTATCTGAAGTCACTTAAAACTTTGCACTTGTTTAACTTAAAATATTTGATAATGGAATTATTAGTAAAACCACTATTTAAAAATAATATTATATTGACATAGACAAACAAGAGTATATACCAAAAGATGCACAATGAACGAAAAAAGAAATTGGATTATAACTACAATAATTTTTTTGCTTAAAAGCATTTTATGTAAAAACAGATTTTATATATATATATATATATATATATATATATATTTAAAATTTAAATTTGAATTTGTTATCATGTCACTAATGTTTTGTTTAATTTGGGAAATTATTTTTAAGCATTTTGAAACGGTAATTTATAGATCTGGGTGATTGATTTCAATTATGATAAAGTGGTATAGTTTTGACTGTTACTGTTTTGTTCTCTTGTGTTGTTGTTTCTGATGACACTTGGCAACGCCAAGCCTGCCCGTCAGAGACTAGGTGAATGAAGTCAGAGAGCGTCTTCCTTTTTTGAATAGAGTACCCTCATAAGAAGAAGGAAGTACGACTTTTAGCTCATAGAAGGTAGCACCATCTGAACTTTCCAATTTAGAGATTGAAACCAGTGAAGACCCAAAGCCTGGCTCCAACCAACCCCAGAGCTATTAATTTGTAATGGGAACATGGAGGACATTGCGACTCGACATATTTTACGTGCCCCAGTCGCCATTAGTGAACACGACTGTTCTCTTGTTGCAGCAGTCAATTTCATTCATCAGTTCTATCTTATATTAATATTTGTTTCTTCTGTAGGTAGGCTGTTGAAGCTTATCAAAAATTATTTCAAACTACGTCTTGAATGCTATCATGCTTCCAGGTTCTATACCTAGTTTTGTTGCTACTACAAAAAATTCAAGAAACACAAATCGAAAATGTAATTTTATAAAAATATTAAATTCAGGTATTTAGAGTTATAAAGTAATAAAGCAGAATTATTAAGTGCACTTGAAGGGCAAAATAAAATATTTAATTATTGATTGAAAATTAGTAATTGCTACTAGCAATATTCAAATCCTGAACATAGTATTTTCAATTATAAATTCAAATAGAGGTATTTTCAGATATTAATGTAATTACGTACTCTATTAAGGCAATGAAATATTTTTAAATACAATGAGAGGAAGGAATCTTGGCAGCAAAGTCATATTAATTTAAAATTAATTAAATATGTCTCCACCCTTTTCAAACAAATGCCTTTTTCTCGGATAATTTCTTAGGTACGAATAATCTTCCTATGTTTCCTCCTATTCTATGTTTAAATTCCTTACCTGCATTTTCATTTGAATATACAAACACGAATTATAATGTAAAAATCTTTTCTTTTTCATCTTTGGTAATTCACATCTGAATGGTTATCCATGGAAACTAATTTTTATTGCTCCATTTCTACTTTAGCTAAGTACATGAAATTATAAATAAATCTTATTTTAATTTAATTTTAAAATAAATAGGATACTCTCCCTTGTTTGCTTAACCTATTATATGTAAGTTAATTAAAACTTAGATGTGAAATTGTTACAATAAATCAGCTCCTGAGATTTTTTAATTATACTAAAATAGATAAATATTTATTGTAAATTTATCAGTGTGTTGAGCTCTGCAAACTTAAAGAGGCAATTTTCCTTAATAAGGAAATTTGCTGTTCCATATTCAGTCAATCATGTTATGAAACAGAGTACATAATACGGCAGCTTATCCTTCATTAGTTACAGTCGGGAGACGTTTGAATTAATATCAGAATGATACAGCGTACATTAGCTTTCAGTGGGGATAACCAATTGCAATTATTTCGATCATATGTTCATAAATTTACGCTTGATCCTTCTATATCTGTAATTTCAATCGAATGGAAGGAGACTTTCCATTATGAATTCCTATGGTAAGATGAATTCCTTATGGAAATTAATTTATCATGGGAAATGCATTGACAAAATTTTATCAACGTTCGACATAATGTTAAATATGGGATATACCTCGATTGAAATTTATTACTTATATGTTTCGATTTGATTTAGTGCCTTTGTGTAATTAGATGATTATTTGGAGTGTCATATTGAAAGAAAATGCTTCTATCTTAGCAAGGTGCAATTGGGGAAGAATTCATATTAATCAATTTTATATTGTTTGTTTAAAAGCAAATCGCGTTACACGCATTTAATAAAGGAATTCTATTATGTATATTTAGATAATTGTTAATAGTTATACATATTTTAATATGTAGGTATTTATTTAAGCAAGTTTTCCATTGAAAATATTAAAAAAAAATCAATAATTGTCGGCTTTTAAAAGATAAAGAAGTAGTTTATTTGCCAGAGCAGATTTTTTTTTAAACTGTTATAATTTATCTTATTTATTATTATTATTTAAGAGAAGATTTTTATTATATTTTTGAGCTTTTAGAAAACTTGTTTGGTTCAAGAAGAGCTCATACTAACAAATCATGATACGGTAAGGATAATGCCAATTAAATATTTCAAAATGATGATTAAAATCTGGATTATAAATTATTCAATTGGCAATCTCTTTGAACTGAGCTACATCATGTCACATCATTTAATTGTAAATTAATATTAATTTTGATTACAACTTAACGTTTGTTAATCTGTCTGAAATATTAATAGAAAACAGTATTGGGTAACATATGAAACATAACGTTAATATTTTTCGAGCAAAATAGTTACCGTATTATCGTGAATTAAGGTCAAAACAAAAATACACTTTGATCAGATTTCTCTCCAATCTGAATGTTTTCTAAAGTAATTGATTATCAAAAAGAGCAAAGTATTTTAATCAGTATATTAGAAAGAATCCTTGAAAAACATAAAATAGTGCAAATGTTTATTTAAATATGAATTAATAATTAGATAATTCTTTACATACAGAAATTTTACACACCCAAATTTTCTTTATGAAAATACACGATCTTGTTCGTACAAGCTGATTATTTGATGTTTTTTCAATTTAATGAAACAGTACTTAAAATATAGCAATTCTCAAAATATATTGCTATTTAATATTGGAAATTTAAATTGTACTTCTCGTGAATTTATATTCTTAAACAAATTTGCTGGTATGTTTAAGTATTTTGATTATGAAATGCCATGAATGTAATAAAAGCTAATTAATTAATGCAAAGTAACTTATCAAAAATTTTATAAAATTAAAAATAGTAGTTAGCTGAATTATAATTCTACCTTCTTAAAAAAACAAAAACTAAATAAATATAATGTAATATGAAGTAAAGAGCAAATATAAATTAAATTAAATTAATTGATATGAAAAAAACAACATTAATAAATATTACAAACCTTAAAAATCAAATAATTCAATAAGTGTTTTAGTTATACCAAAATATTCTTGGTAACAATACATATATTAATACAAATATTCTTAAAAACAATATTCTTGATAACAATACAAATACTCTTAATAAACTTTACATTTTTCTCATTTACATTATTACGTTTATATAAGTAGATAAATGAATTAGACAGAATACAATCAGTTAAACAGACTCTCAGCTGAAAAGTTTGTAAGGCGTTTCCCAGCTCACTTGTCTTCTAAGAGAGCTTTTCATCGATAGCGGGACACATTCACGAGTCACATCGAAAGAAACGCGGAAAACTTCTGTTCACCCACCCCATCAGATGTCTAATGCACATCTAACAAATTTTATATTACTGAAACTTACCTCCAGGATTTATTAGAATTAAGTCATTTTCTATGTGGTAATGAGATACACGATAAATGTCACCACAAACTTTTAAAAATACTTTTTGCAGTATCTTTAATCGAAGATTATTTTTCTGTATTATCTGATTATAAATATGTTTCTGCATATAAAATATTTCATTAAATTATCTCTTTAATAACTTCTAGAAATTAACTACTTCTTGAAAATAAGGAATTGTATTTGTTTCAATGGAAATTAATTATTGTTTCCAAATACTCCATATATAACATTATTTTTTAAAATATTTTTAATATGGAGTATGATTCATTTTGATAAAAGAATTAAGGAAGAAAATCTTTTCATATTTTATGATAGTTATAGTAAATAACTAATAAATTTTAAAAAATAATCAGTTATTTTTACTTTAATATTTTTATGAATAAGTTTACTTGAGTTATAAACAATCGAAAACTAAGAAAATGACTTTAAATATAATGCACTGAATATATTTTTAAAAATTTGTAATATATTTTGATTTTATTAGAAAGAAATCCAATGCCTCAAAATATCAGAAAAAATAATACTTACCATTTTTTTAAAGTTTTATTTATTGTTGAAGTTTTTGAATCAAGCACTTAATTTTAAACAAATACACCAATTAGTTTGAGTTTTTGAAACAATTTTATTAGTTTTAATGCGGAATTAAATTCTTACAAGAATATTTTCTTAGTAACACAGGTGTGTCTGGAATATACAAGAAAATATATCCAATATTAGAATAATATAAAATCTAATTCACTTTTTCAAATTATCGGAATTTTAAAATGCTAACGATTCTTAACAAAATATTTTCGACACTTCAATTCCAAAACTAGAAGGAATTATAATAGTAGTTTCTATATTATACTGAAAAAATAAAAGGGTTATGTGAATATTATTTTTAGATAATATCTCCATGAAAAATGATTATTATGTATAGCGGAAAAATGATTATTATGTATCTTATATTTAAAAACTATTTCATTATATCACTTAAATATGTTGTCAATGGCACGATTTTATCCACTGTACATTTTTTATTATTTATTACAAGCTATTTTTGTGCCAAACTCAACTGTTTTTGATTGCTATCATTAGCTGTATGCTGTTGTTGACTTGTGTCAGCTAGGTTGGCAGTATGGGATGCGCTGCTCCACTTTTCCAACTGAACAGTAATTTACTGTGGAGTTCTACTTCTTCTGTACATACATGTCATAGGTACCAGTTTATAGAGTAGACAACCCTTCACAACCCATTTGTATAAGGAAAGGGCAAAGATGGAAGAGAGAGAGAGAGAGAAAGTATATCCAGGATTCGAATTCAGAACCTCAACATCCGAAGTCAGGCACGCTGACCACAGGACAGGGTAGGCGGCTGCTGTATGTAACATTTTGAATAATATTATAAATTGTAGGTTTTATTTTCAATATATGAGTAAGTATTGCATTTTGTTT
>JAPDSC010052529.1:125143-149184 GCA_026290005.1 Latrodectus geometricus | reverse complement strand
GAATCACTTTCAGCATTATTCTAGTGACTAAGGACTGAAATGAAACGTTGAGATAATATATAGGCTCTAGTCACACTTATTCTTGAAATTTTAATTCATTTGATAAGTTTTAAAACATTTTTAAAAGAAGGAATTTCCTCCAGTAAAGTAGAAGTTTGTGGTCTTCTGTTGAATAAAGTAGAATGAATAAATTAGTTGAAGTAAATCGATTCTTTACTATTAAAATAATATTATAGTATATGCAGACTGTAGTTGATCTGATATTGTTACTTTGTATACTATTTTTCTTACCATGGATATCTTTCGTATGGTAGAATTTGATTTCTATTTTACTTCTTGTTTCTAAGATAATTTTTATCTTTATATTTTTAAATGCTTATTTATCAAAATTATATCCTCGTATGATAAATTTAATAATAACGTAGACATTTTGTAATTTTTATTGTATATTTTTGTGTCTTCTTAATTTAGTTTTTTTTAAGTAAAATTTAAAGTAAAATTAATATGTTCGTATGCAACATATTTTAACGTCGCAAACACATGTTTGATTTACTAAGGAATGTAATTTTCTGAAAATTTAAAACAGAAAAAATTCTTTAACAAAGCAATTTTTGGTTTCGGTAATAATCTTCAGATTCTTTTGAATTATAGGGAAAATTATGTGAAAATTCACCGTGTCATGTAGAAAATTTGATTCAATTATCATTTTATGTTTAGAAAATGGCAGTGATATAGGAGAATCCATGCATTAAAGCAAAGATAACTGTAGTTTCATAAACAACTTTAGAATGATATCCAAAACCAAATGAAAATCTTGACAGAATATATTGAAAATATTATTATTAGGATGCACAAATAGCAAAAGTGGGAGAGACGTATCTATCTATTTGAGAATAATTAGTTATTGCAAAAGATGTAAGAGATAGATAAACGAATGTAAACAAGGATATATGATGATGTTTTGACGCAGACAAAAGGAAGGAGACAATAAACATATTAATTAACATCATCAACGTTCTGGGAATTTCCTTCCGTAGCAGAACAAACAAGATATAAGTCAATTGATTTCATATAATGGAGTCTGGTAGAGAAGGAAGATACTCACAATATTTCATATATATGTTTGGATGTCTGACCAGTGTTTTCGCAGGTTTATTTACCGAACAATTTGGTTATGGATTTATTCATGAATAACAGTGGAACCAGACGTAATTTCGATTTAGTAATATATAGCTTTATGTGGATAAAAATCTATAAATATAATTTTCTTTGACGTTCTCACGACATCAATTACAAATTCTGAGTATAAAAGAAAAAAAGGAGGAGCTTTCTTTCTATTATGTAGTACACTCACGGGATTACTAAATGTCAACATATTCCACAATATTTTATGGCGATCGTATCAAAGTATTAAGATAGAACATAAAACTGGAAAAATTCTTCTGTAATTGTTTAAATATGATCCGAGAGAAAGAGAGTGAGATATAGAGAGAAATACATGCATATTTGAATACATAATGCTGATGAGGTAAGAAATGTTATGGTTAAAAAATTGTTTGGCTTAAATGAAATTAATGCCGCAAGAATAATCGATTGCACTGAAGGATGTAACACCACGTGATTGAGCTGCAACGGAATAGTATCAGGCTGTCTTCAGCGACGAATCTAGATTCAATTTGAGCAATAGGGATAATGTAGAGGCCCTGTGGTGAACACCACAATCCTGCATTCACTTTACAGTGACACATAGTTCCCACAGCTGGTGTGATGGCATTGCTTAAGATACACGGTCATTCCTAATATTGATTCATGACACAATGACAACCCAGGGGTACATTTGTAACATTCTTAAGTCAGATGTGTTGCCTCTTAAGGCAGGGCTTCCAGAAAACATTCTTCAACAAGACAATGCGCCACCACACACAAAAAGGATATTGGAAGATTGGCATCACCACATTACCATCTTTCCCTAACTTATCGATCTCCTCATTTGTCACCAATCGAGCATATCTAGGATCTTTTAAGATGGCAAGTTGGACAACTTTGTGGATTGGTAGAACTAGAGGCTGATTTACAGCAACTATAGAACGAGATGTCTCAGGACATCAAGCGCCGCTTATATACTTCAACGCTCCTTTGTTTCAAATCGTGCATTTGTGCTAAAGAAGGTCCAATAGAGTGCTAACGCTTCCGTTCATGTGTACTTTTACCAAAATAAATGATCTTCTATTCCCTTACTCACATCAAAGTAGTGCTTTCATGTAAAATTTAGTTTCATTTTGACGACATTTTCTTGGTGCGCTAATTTTTATGGCAATGAGTATATATTCTATAAGCTATAGTTACAAAACTTAATTTCTTTAAAACTTGATTGTATATTTTATATATAAATTAAGTTATATATGTGAATTATATATGAATTAAGAACTCAATTAGAAACTTATTGAACAGTAGCTATTGTTCTAAGATACAATTATGTAATTTTATTAGACTTTTTATTATACATTTGATCTAACAATTAAACTGATTTTTTTCCTGCAAGTGAGATCAATTAAAATAAAAGAAATAAAAGAAAATATACCCTAAAAATTGCTATAAAATTTATAAAATCATTGCAAGTTTGATGAAAAAATTCTATGAGGCACAGAAAAATGAGTTATAGGATGCTTAGAGCTAAGTATCATATCTTTTAATTTTTTAGAATACAAGAATGATTCTTTTTCATTATATCATATTGAAAATAGATTAAATAACTATGTATACATCTAGTGAGCCTATAAAAATTTAAATTTTGCATTTCCAATAAGAGTGCACATTGTAATGTTAAATTAAAAAAAAGTAGATTTAATTTTATTTTTTAAATTAGGAATTTAAATTGGGGTTAAAAATATTTAAATTGGGAATATATGTAAGTGTATACTATTAATAATAAAAAAAAAGTTTGGGTGGTGCTTATTTGAAAACCTGTATATCTAAACATGGTTTTATAATTTCTTAAATAACAATAACCATTTTCTTTTCTCTAAAAGTGAATAGCAAAACTAACAAAGGTATTTACTGAAATAATATTTAAAATGCTAATATTCTAAGTACAAAAAGAGATATTTTATTTAACTTAAATATTGATAAAAAAAAAGTTCAAATGGTTGAAGAACTACCATGCCAAATATAAAAAGTTTGCTCAGAAATATTCTTCTTACTATAGATTAAAGAAGAGAAATATATATTATTCTGTTCAACACACAATTTTTTTTCGAGGTATATGCTTATATAAAGAAAAACTTAAATAAAATTTCACTATGTCAACACAGAGAGTGAAATAATATGTCAATATAAGCACCTTTTTCTAAGAAGGAAGTTCAGATTGTTATTTTAGAGGAGAAACTGGAACGTGTGAATTATTCAATTCTTTTTACAATGGAAAATTTTTACGCTCTATTTATCTAAATGATGACAAACTGATTTACATTATAATATATATATATATAAAGTCATGAGCTCATAATTTATTAACAAATGCAGATTATTGCATTTGACCATAAATTATGGGCTGATAACTTATCATTACGTTTTTATAATATATTTGATGGAAAAACTGGAATTTAATTAGTCTTATGTTGTTGTTGTCGTGTACCAGCCAGGCTGGCAAAATGGGGTGCGCTGCTCCACTTTTCCAACTGTACCATATTTGGTGTGGAGTTCGACTTCCTCAGTACACACATGCTATAGGTACCCGTTTATAGGGTAGGCAACCATTCACACACAAAGAAATGACAAAGACAAGAAAGAGAAAGAACATCCATGCCCTAGCCAGGATTCGAACCCAGGTCCCACCCATCTGTAGTCAGGTACGCTAACCACTAGACAGGTTTGGCGGCAATTAGTCTTAAAAATTATTTTATGAAGAATCACCAGAGAATGCGAATTTTATGCATCACATCTTAAAATAAGCTATTTAATAGATTAATAAATATTAAATATAGAGATTAAATAAGAGTGTTTACAAATTCAACAAATATTTCATGGAAAATTCATTTTAAAGTTATCAAAGAATGTGAATCATAAGCTAAGATTTATATTTAAAGATAAAATATTTTGAAATAGCATTTAATTTCAATTAAACCATACGCGATGAATTAATTTCAATAGAAATTTTCCAGTTCTTAAGCAACGAAGGTATTTTCAAAAGTGATCTAAGCTTAAGAATATTTTCCGCTTTAAGCAAAATACTTTAACAACTTGATTTAAAATACTAATGCCTTCATACGTTTCACATTTTGCATATCAAAGAAAACTTAAAAGCGTAATTCGAAGGAAATCTTAAATTCACAGAATGTTTTTAAATTTACTGTACGGTGGATTTTCGTCGAACTGTGTTGTCTCTCGCTTTGCGTGGGTAAATAATATATTCTTTGAACATTTTATTTTCTTAGTATTTAGAGCAACTTACTGGACATCGAAACTATAGTTACTCTGCGAAACTAAAGCTGGAAATGATTATTTATCTGAAAAGGGAACATCGCCAAACAGCGTTTAAATTCTGAGTTCTGAATAATCTTACCACATTTTCTAATTTTACGAAAAGCAATTGCTATGCTAATTAAAATGAAATGCGCTGCTCATTTTCGCCCCAGCAATCGTTTTGAATTCAGACTTCACTGTGAGAGTTTCGAATGTTTAGAACATTATGTTATGTTGATGAAGATGACACATAGCTCTTTTATCAAAGAACTGTTTGAATAAGTAGATTTTGGTGCTTCGCCATGCAGAAGTGCTACAAAGTGAATCTGCGAATTGCCGTGAATATACTATAGACTTTAGCAGACGTTGAAAATACAAATAATATAGTTTCGGTAGTTGTTTTAATTAAAAATTTAAGATGTTATGACGTAGTTTTAATGGTTTTTTCAATTAAATTTTATTTTTTTATATTTAAGTTTTATTGAATTTTGTGTTGTATTTTCTTTTTACCAAAGATGTATTTATGTAATGAATTGTGTATTATTTTCATATATGATTAGAGTTATACTGGCAATGATCTGGACTGTAATCTTCAAAAGAATTTTGGATGAAATTTCAAGATGTATTTGTGAATGTCTAGAATTTCTAGATGTATTTTTTTACATCATGATGTTAATGAGATACATTCAAAAGACGATTATATATTTTCAAATAGCAAGGTAAAAAGATTAGATAAATATCTGTTGAAAATATGTGTTTTACCAGAAGCTTGTATTCTCAATGATTTGAAGTCAAGTGTATACCTTGTGGAAAGTTTACAAGCTATTATTCTATAAAATGGGAGTGTTTTCTTATCAAAACTTGTGTCATTTATATTGGGGGAAACTTCATTAAATTTAAGTTAAATTTTATGGCTTACTTTTCAAGAAGGGTAATTTTAATTAAAATCCAAACAGTGTAGAGTTTCGGAAATAATCTTGAAATTACCTTAAACAATCAATTGGGAGTGTAATATTACATTAGTTTCAATTTCAATTTCAAAAAATATTTTTCTTAAATACATACAAGTTTGTTTTTGAACTCATGTATCCTTAACCTTCAATAGTATGCTTTGAAAGAACGATTGAATACGCTTAGTACAAATTGCTGCAATATAATCAGAGAAGATTAAAGTATATAAAGAGACACGGTTATAGTTTTGTGAATTTAACCTACAGTGGCACAAACAATTGAAGATACACCTTACTTTTACTTTATAAATTCTACTTTCAATCGAAATAACACATTAACAAGAAGTGCAAACGTAATTTTACTTCTATACATAACAAAAGGTTTAATTAACATTAAAAATAAAAAGAAATCAATAATAAAATTCTAAAAGAAAAAATTTCAGAGGCGTTTTAAATAAACATAAGCAAATTTCTACCTCAAAAAATTGAGGATACAGCAATGAAATTTTTGTTTAACTAGCATTAAATTTTTATTCTGCTTGCTACTATAATAATCTATGTTTGGGCAATGTTACCTTAAACTTCATGGACTGTTTATTTTTGTCTTTTGAAGTTGGTTCTGTGAATTTAAAGTCGCAAATTTAAATGGAAAATGGCTCCTCGGAGTGAGACCAGTAATGATGTAAGAAAATTTATATTAAGGTTATTTAAGAAGGGGAAATCTTATCGTGAAATAGCTGAAATTGTCGGTAGAAACCACTCGTGTGTCCAGAAAATCATTGGAAAATTAAAGATCAATGGATTAATTGAAAATAAAAGTGGAAAAGGAAGGAAAAGTATTTTGAGTGATGTAGCCAAAAGGAAAATTTTGAAAGATATCAAGATTGACCCTAAACTTAGCGATGTCAAACTAGCTGAAAAATTTTCTTTTAGAATTTTGTCATTACTTTTTCTTTATTTTTAATGTTAATTAAACCTTTTGTTATATCTAAGAATAAAATTACGTTTGCCCTTCTAGTTAATGTGCTATTTCGATTGAAAGTAGGATTTATAAAGTAAAGGTAAAGGTAAAGAAAGGTGTATCTTCAATTGTTTGTGCCACTGTATATTATGTGCTTAAAAATTATACAGAACCTATCCAACCATCTTTATGAAATATCTTAGACAAACTCAGTTCCCTAGGGCATTGTAAAGGTTATTTTTTCATAATTAGTCTTATATATTGTTTAAATATGGATGAATAAACAATTTCTGAGTAAAATTTTTAATTTAGTGCAAATTAATTCAACATATTTGTTTTTTTGCCACCCATGTATAGACAATGGAATATATATAGATAAATTTTTTAGTTTGTAAATCATAAATGCTTATGAGTATATAAGTCAGTGAGAATTTTTTCAACCCATAGTGTTGAAACATTTCTAAGTTATACAGGCTATTCATGAAACTTAGCATTCTTCATATGAAAAACACGAGACAAATCCATGTAATGTATTAATACAGTTAAATAACCAGACACTGAAAGATTTCTGTTAATAGTCTCCTATCATTGAAAAGTTATTATGACACAATTAGTTAACATGCATTTATCGTATCAATACGACGCCCTTTAAATGAGTAATGATAAAAGGAGCAAACTTTTAGTTTTATAAGTTACTTCCTTTGTATTTTGAATACACCTTGTTCCAGGCTAACCTAGTAACAAAATAGTCAAGGCTCTTGTCTTCTTATCTGCAATTGTCGGTTAGATATCCAACTCTACTGTGCATGTTTGCAGTGGATTGAAACATTTTAAACATTGGGAGATAGAGACTTTTCAAATATCCTTGTCTAATGAATTTTTCATAAGCAAAAAGTGTTTTAGAACAATAAATCAACCATGCTCCCCTTGATATTTAAAGAGTTCTATTTAATCACATCTTAGTAAAGATAAACATGAAGTTGTGTTTTTCTTTATCAACAATTTATAATGCTTAACAAAGACGGGATATTAGATGGAACTTTTATTAAATGAAATAAAAATTTATTTTAGGAAGAAAAAATTATAAAATTTAAATTGCTATTTAGAAATATATTTTTATTAGGAAGAGTGTTTTTGCATTGATGGAAAATGCTTTGGTAAAGTTTCATGAAAATATGTCATTAAATTAATGTGGAAAAAATTGGATTATTTAAATAAAATTTTGGCATTTTATTTCAAAATACAAATAAATTTTGTTCAATAGTAAAATAATCAGTAAATATCAGGAAACTGAGTAGAATATATATATATATATATATATATATATATATATATATATATATATATATATATATGCACTACTGGCCATTAAAATTGCTACACCAAGAAGGCGACATGCTACAGACGTGAAATTTATACGAAAGGAAGAAGGTGCTGTGATATGCAAATGATTAGCTTTTCAGCGCATTCAGACAAAGTAGGCGCCAGTAGCAACACCTACAATGTGTTTAAATGAGAAAAATATTCAGCCGGTTCCTCTTACACAAATTGCATTTGAACGTTGTTGCCTGGTGAAAAGTTGTTGTGATGCCTCGTGTAAGAAGAAGAAATGCGTATCAGCACGTTTCTGACTTTGATAAAGGTCGAATTGTAGCGTACCGGGATTGCGGTTTATCTTATCGCAGTATTGCTGCTCGCGTCGGTCGAGATCCAATGACTGTTAGCAGAATATGGAGTCGATGGGTTCAGGACGGTAATACGGAACGCCATGCGGGATCACAACGGCCACCTATCACTAGCAGCCGAGAAGACAGGCATATTATCCGCATGGATGGCCGTAATGAGTCGTGCAACCACGTCACGAGCCGTGAGTCAAGAAACGGGGTCGTTTGGAAGACAGCAAGTGTCTGCACGAACAGTTCGACGACGTTTGCAGCAGCATGGACTCTCAGCTCGGAGACCATGGCTGCGGCTTCCCTTGACGCTGCGTCATAGACTAGAGCACCTTCAATGGTGCGATAAACGGCTATCCTGGGCGCACTAATGGCGAGACGTCATCTTTTCAGATGAATCCAGGTTCTGTGTACAGCATCATGATGGTCGCATCCGTGTTTGGCGGCATCGTGGTGAACGCACACTGGCAGCGTGCATTCGTCATCATCATACTGGCCCATAACCTGGCGTGATAATATGGGGTGCCACTGGATACACGTCTCGGTCACCTCTTGTTCGCATTGACGGTGCTTTGAACAGTGCACGTTACATTTCTGGTGTGTTACGACCCGTGGCTCTACCCTTTATTCGAGTCCTGCGAAACCCTACGTTTCAGCAGGATAATGCCCGACCGCATGTTGCCGGTATTGTACGGACCTTCCTTGATACGGAGCATGTTCGGCTGTTGCCCTAGCCAGCACGTTCTCCAGATCTTTCACCAATATGTTTGGTCAATGGTTGCCGAACGACTGACTCATCACTAAACGTTAGTCACTACTGTTGATGAACTGTGGCATCGTGTTGAAGCTGCATGGGCATCTGTACCTGTACATGCAATCCAATCGCTGTTTGACTCAATGCACAGGCGCATAACTGCTGTTATTACTGCCAGAGGTGGTTGTTCTGGGTACTGATTTCTCAGGATCTATCTAGCCAAAATTTTGAAAATTTAATGACTTGTTATTTCTAGTATAATATATTTGTCCTATAAATATCATTTTGTTATCTGCATTACTTCCTGTATATATATATATATATATATATATATATATATATATTAGTTTGGGGAAAAAGTAATCCATTATTTTTTCGGTAGACGTCTGTAGTGATCGATATCTCGTTAGGTATATATCAAACAATTTCAGATTTATGCTCGTCGGAAAGGTGACATTTGACACTAAAATATCCTCTTGCGGTTTTTTGTTTGATTAATTCAGTTACGAGTACAAGGTTTTAAAAATGGAAGACAACAAATAGAAAATTCGATACATTTTCGTTTTTCTCTTGTAACGGCGAAAAAGATAGTCGGGTTGCTAAAATTGTGGAAGGTGTTTATCGTCCTATTTGAGTCTGTAACAACCAGTTACGTACAATTTTTGTTTTGTCGATTCCGTTCGGGTATTTTTGATGTTAGAGATGCACCTCGCCTGTGGATACAGGATCGTCGAAAATTTCTATAAAATATATAAAATGATCGAAGTTAACCGCATGTCAGCAGTCGTAACGCGCAAGACCTAAAAATCTACATGAAAGCTGTTTTAAATCTTTTTACAAAGCGAATCCAAAAGAAGTTACATAAAGCTCACGTAAAAATAATGGATTTCTTTTTCTCCAAACTAATATATATAAAATTAATGGTTTTTGAATGAAATGATTAAATGAACAAAAACTTTTCTGGTTTATAAAATAATATTGGAAAAATTCTTACACTAAAAATAAGCAAATAATCTGAATTGAGATAAGTAATTATTATTATTTCACTATGAACCAAGTACTCCTTTAATTATATGCAAAAACTTAATCACTCAAAAAACAAATTTTCGTATATTGTTAAAAAAAACCCGTGTTACACACATAGTAAGTTTTATGCTCAGCCTTCAACGAAACTATGTCTTGCCAAACACCAAACAATGGAAGAGTAATAATAAAAAATTTAAAAATTTGATAGGTGCTTTTTCATAGTTTATTGCTCTTTTTCAAAACAATTAAACCATAATAATATCCTATCCTGCTGTTAAAGTAGAAGTAATTTCCTGAAATAATGGTTTTTAGTATTCAAAAAGTTGTTTCTACAATTAAACAAAATTTTATCTCAAAAATATATATATTTAAAAAAACATTTCGAGTTAATTTAAAAGAGTTTTTAAAATGTATTAGTGAAGTAATATACAGCAACGTAAAATTAATGGAAAAAGTACTTTATTTTAGTAATGAACAAATCTTTCAAAATGTTTGTATTCTAAACAGGAGCCTTAAAAACCATTCTGTTGTAAAAAAACTATTTTTAGAGACTAAATTATGTACAAAACAAACACCAGGTTTTCTCTTAATATTTTTAGCTTTACTAACCTTTCCAAAAGGTTTTTTGCAAAAATCCCATTTATTTAGTGTCTCAAAAATTTAGTTTTTTGTATATATGCAATCATTTGATCAAGTGTTCCCTATCTAAAGCTAATTGTTCTTTATTGCCATCTTAAGATATATGATCTAAATACAATCCATAAAGATAGTCATTTGCATATTAGCTATAACATTTTATTTATTTTTTCTCATTAATGCAGGAAATAACATTATTTTTTGTTAAGCAATTATTTTTGTTTTGTTTTGAATAAGCATTAATGATTTCTTTAGTTTTACAAATCCCATTTAATGCACTTAAAAGATTAAGATAGTAAAAGTAATCTTTAAGTAAAAAGAAAATTGAAAATGTCTGTAGAAGCAATAAGTTTTGTCTGTGGAATTTTGAACGTTTTTATTGTATGAGTTAACATGCGAATTGTACTTTCATATGAGACTATTTAAAAAGATAAATTATTTGGGAATATTTCCCATAAACTTTTAATCAACGTATTTAAAAAATCTCGCTTATACCAATTAAAATCTCTGTACTTCAGATTTATGTGAATCAGCTTGTTTTATATATAATATAACATAATATTTTGTATTTTTTAGTAAATCATTAGAAAAATTATCTTTAACAATCTTAAATGAACTGTTTCCCTCACATTAAAAACCAGACTTACATATTCATTTCATTTCTTATAAATTATTCATGTAGTTTATCTATTAAAATATTAGTTTGCAGCATTAGTTTGTTTCGTTCTCTTATCTTCCATATAGAATTCCATGCTCAGATTAGTCCTGCAATTTTTTAAAATTTCTACTCCTTCGTGATAATTTGATAAGATAATTAGCGTGCACCGGAAGATAATTTCTCTCGATATTTTCTTTTTCAAAGAGAAAAATTTGCCTCGGATTCTTTAAGCAAAGTGGTAACCGGTGTTTATTTTCTCCTTTTCCCCCACAGAGAACGAGCTAAATATAGTATGCTTAATTTTACGCTGAAGAAATATCTTAAGGATTTCGGCGGGGTAGATAAAAGAAAGAATCGATTGTTTTGCAGAGGTAGAGGAGACACTCAAGCATGCTTGCCCTGAATCTTCGTAAATAAATAAAAAGATTCGTGACTCACCTGGAGGGCGAAGAGCAACAGGAGAAGAGAGTTCCGCTGCATACTCTGATTGACTGGTTAGGTAAGTGAGTGGTTGTCTGAGAGCTATATACCTTCTAAGAGCATGCCCTTAACCCTTACTTCACGTAGAGGCTTATCAGCCTTTTCGCAATTATCACCTGCGGCAGGCCTTGCTCCCATCACCCCCGTGATTGAGTCTAACACAATTTGCAGTTCAACCCCTAGGGAACCTCTAAGTGACTCGGTCGCACCTTGACGTTAATTGAATTACGAATATCGTTAGCGATGACAGAAGTACCGCATCTCGACCCCAGAAGGGTCATTACTGTGAGACGTTTGGAAACAAACGCCGGCCATGAGATAACGGTAAATGATTAACGCGCAAGGAGTGCCGGCATATATTTGGGAGATGTTAGAATGATATGGTGATTAAAATAATCATTTATTTGAGAAACAATTTTGTAAATAGGTAATTAGATTTATTTCGTAAAATGTATATTGTTTATTAATCAAATAATTGTGCAAGATACGAGTGATTCTTCAAAAGTCTTTATTGGTTCTTTTTAGTTACCTGTAAGCATATTTAACAAGTAATGACTAATAATAAAGTTAATTACGTTATATTGAAGCTAATTATTATCATAATTGTTTTAAACGAAGTTTGCTTTTTTAAATAAGTGAAATTAAAATTTTGCATTTTACAAATAATATTTTAAATTTACATAGTAATAATAAAATAATCTAATTGTTGTTTCTAAAATTACTGGAGCTATATACTCTTAATTTGAAATATTCTAATTTTTTATAAATCATAGTAATTTTAAATAAATCCTCTAATTTTTTATTTCAACAGTTTGGGGTTATGAACTACTAAAAGTACCCATGGCTGACTGGAGTTTGATCTTCATATCAGTCATAAGTTCGTGTTGGGGTAGGAGTCTACATTAAACTAAGTTTAAGTGTAATTAGATTTTGGGAGCAAAAACTAATAGTAGAACGTCACATAAATCAAACCAAAACAATCCTGTATCGCTCTTCATTGTTAGCATATGGACCCCGAAGTTGTCTTAGTGTGTAAAGCATTTACCAATAAGATTACAATGATATTTTATTGATTACCGTTAAACTTTTGTGTATGTGTGTGTGTGTAGCTCATCGTTTTTGTACTTAAGCATTTATTAAGCAGATTCATAATTTAAAAAGGATAACGATTATTTACAAACATACTTGAAGTAGGATTTCAACTGACAAATCTCTGAATAGTCTGAGCACTGAGCATTTTTCTACCATTTAAATTATTTTACCTTAGGTATTTTAATTTTTGTGCCTTATTTTAATGATACCGACACAAATATAGAAAATATTACTCATAAAAAGCATTAATCTTGTAAAAAGCATTTATAATTTTACAATGAAAAGGAAAAATCAAATTGGCAATCTAGGGGAATATTACTTTTTGTATTTTAATTATTCTAATAGTATAATTTTATTTATTGATAAAATGTGTTTACACTTCCCTCCATAATTAACTCTAATTATTTTTTTTGAGGGAAATAATTAATCCCTAAAAATATTTTATTTATTAACTCATACTTCGATCTTATGCTGGGATGAATTGAATTTAATCTTAAATCTAATCTATAACCTTAAGTTCAAGATCAGAAATAACCTATTATAAACTTCGTACAATATATTTTGTACAAAACTATTTCTTTTCAAAATTTTATTTTGTATTTCCTTTGTTCTATAAAATCTTTTAAAAATTAGTAGATCAATTTTATATTTTGTTATATTTTTTATTTTATATTTTGTTAAAACTAAAAGGTTAGGATGCAATATAAATTTTTTTTTCCAATTGGGATGAAATTTTCAAATATATATATATGAAATCAATCAATATTCTAGTTTGTATGTTATTAATTTATTATTCTTGTTTGTTCTAATGAAAAATTACAACTGATAGACTGACTACCGTGTGTGTCTTATTCAGACCTAGTGAATTTCCTTACATTCATTAATACTTTAATAAATAATTATATATTTATCGACATCTCTATTTGAATGAATCTAGTCAATAAATGTTACTTATTTTACTTTTAACATGTACAATTTAGTGGAGTAATTTGTTTATCTTTTTACAATGCTTCAAATTGAAAAATAATACTTGCTTTTTTTACGAATAGAATAAAATATTATTTATTTATGATAACTCCTCTTAGTAGGTTAAAAAAAAACTTAGACAAAGCTTATTTAAAGTAAATGCAATTAATTCTAAGCAATTTTATTCTCTATTCGGTTTTCAACATATAATCTATCAAATCCTAAAAATAGTTTGTACTGCTCAATAAATCTCTTGGTAAGCCGAAGAAAAAAGGCGTTTAGGTGAATCAAGTTTCAGTTCATTGTTAGTCGTTTTTTATGTTACTTAAAAATTAAAAATTGAGGTCAAAAATAAATTTTGAAAAACAGTAAGCTAATTTAAATATAGAGTGTATGGAAAAAAGTGTGTTTCTTCATTTTGACAGATATCGCTAATAAAACATTTGTATACAGATTTATAAAGTGACTTAACATATGGCCGTGAAAGAGAAATTAATCACTTGAACAAGAACTATTATTATATTTCTGGCCAATTTCAAAAATCATTTTCTAGTTCCCTTTAAAAAGTTCCATTTCATATTAAATATTTAAAGATAATGATAATTAAAGTTTTATTAATTTTATTTACGGATGACAATTAACTTCGCCATTTAGTTCACTCATTAATCGACTTAGAAAACACGATCAACTATGTCTTGCACATAGAAAAGCAAAATAATATTATTATTTGGAAGGATTATTTCATTGCTATTGTCTATAACAACCTCAATATTCTTGATATTAATTTATAAATTTGAGTAAGAACATACAGAGTCAACATGAATGTGCTTAGGCTCATTTTAAGCATTTCACCTTCACAAGCACTTTTCCCTGTGAAAAAAAAGAAAATATGCTTTCCTGACGTTGTTTCATTCAGTAAAATCGTGACAACGGAAAAAAATAAATAAAATAAAAAACAACCACAGTTCCCTGAAATACTAATTAACCCCACCTGGAATAACTCGATGCTAAACACCAGTCTTAAGAGCCACAAAAAGTAGTTTTATTTGTAGAATTGTTTTTAAGTTCTTACTTTTAAAATCAATGGCATGTAATGATTTTAAGCAATGATATGTAAATATATTCTTTTTTTGTTATCTGCAGTTAATAGATACTTGTGAGAATGGACAAAAATTAGAAGTTGATAATTTAATTTCATATTACTTGGAGATGTTCATTTACATAAATTTATTTAAATTAGGAGGAGAAAAGCAGGATACTTATTTTTTCAAATGTAAAAGTTACAATGTAAAATTTGTAAAGAAAAATTGAGTATTTCTGAAACAGAGTTGTTTCATACATTTTATAACGTCTTTACATGAACAATTTTACTCGTAAATCAGACTTTTGTGAAATGGCTCTGTATTAGGCAGAATCGGAAAAATTACTCTCTTTTTTTCTAAAGAATCGAGCTACTGATTCGTTATTGTCATTTACAAAATTCAATTTAAAAATAAGATATTTTACGTTGTTCATAGCTTACATTAAAGAAAAATGAAAAAAAATATTTAAAAAAAAGTCAATTATTAAAGATTTTTTGAAATTAAAAAGTATAACAAGTGCAAATTCATGACTGCCGCCTACCCAGCGTGACTACGGACGGGGAGAACCTGGGTTCGATTCTCGGCTCGGGCATGGATGTACTTTCTCTCTGTGTTTCTTGTCCTTTCCTCCGATGGTGGATGAATGTGACCCTCCCTATAAACGGGTTTCTGGTGGTGTGATGTAGGTAACTCACCTGCGTGACTTGGCTCACAGGTGCCCATCTTGTGACATTAAATGACTAGCAATTTCTGGACTTTCTGTGGCGAAGGGTCAATCACCCAGTGCCCGCCATTAGGAAAAAAAAACAAAACAAATTCATGACTAAACGCATATCTATAATCTTATAAATTGTTATTTATAATCTTCCTGAAAAATTATTTGTTAAAATTATTTAGATTTACTTTTTCATCATAAAGAGTATCTTGTTAACAACATTAATTTTAATATATAAAATAAAAAATATAAATTTGTATAAAAAAGTATATTTATAATTTTAATATATATCCATTCTTATTATCAAGAAAGTATTTGCTCTGTGTTTTTTATTTAGATATAAATTAATTAAGATTTTAGACATGTGCATAATAAATGTGTATGTGTATTGTATAAATTTTATAATACTTAACTGTAAATTATTAAAATAAATAGTTCTGTAGATTTTAGCAAATAGTGTGCAAAATGTTCCTTTAAATAAGGTGAAACACTAATGTGATCTTTAGCTATAAAAAATAATTTAAAATATTTTAAAATCATTATTACTAATGAAACATAGAATTATTTCCAAACATTTTCTTTATTTTAAACTGTCTTTATATATGCTGACTTTTATGTGAATTTTTTATTGTGTAATTATATTATGAAATACATCATTTTTGCATACATTTTAAAATATAGTGATTTTATCAAAAGAAAGATTGATAAAGAAGAATAGAAGAAAGAGATTGATTCATTTCCATAAAAAAATGAAAAGTAATGTACGAAACGTTAAATAAAATAGCTATCATTTTCAAGAATGCATACAAATATCAATAACGCCAACTTACTTACATCCTATTTCCTTCAAGAGTAGTACTTTAAAATAAGCATTATCATATAATCAGATTCCTAGAATTAATTCCATAATTAATATTTTTCTCTTGAAAATTTGTTAAAACTTCTAGTAAGTGTTTTTTCTTGGAGAAGGTAGCATAATTTGTTGACAACATGCTCTTTTAGAAGTCAGATAATTCCTAGAGAAAATACCAGGAATTTATTACTTCATAATGTCTATCGATAAACAGAATTTTAGTTGCTCATAGATTCACTGGAGATTTGTTTGTGTAAACAACATTTTATGCACAACTGAGAAAAATGTTCTCTATTACAAAAAGATAGAGTAAATGTCTTCTTTCGCTTAAAACAGATGAAACTGTATTTCTATATTATGATCCTTTTAAAAAAAACAAACACATTAACAGAAGGAAAATATATGAAAGGTAATCTACCCATTGAAAATACCTACTGTAATTTTTGAGACTATTGAAAGAAACATGTCAAAAGTTATGAGAATGGAAACTTAATTAAACACTAATTTTGTATTAATTAAGCATTGAACAAGACAAAAATTTTCCAGGAGATATAAGAAGATAAATTTGCGTTCTCCATGGCAATGTTATAATTAAAGCACCTTATTTTTGTAAAAAAATGTTTAAATAGTATTACTTAAATACTTATACTTAATTACATTAAATACTTATACTAAATTAATATTAAATACTTGCACATAAATACTTATACGTAAATAATATTTAAATATCCTTTAAGAGACCTATAACTTTATTATTGAAAAAATTAGTTTTAAATGATGAATATCTATTCACAGACATCAGATATGAACTTTCGTGAAAATAGTTTAGTGATGGAAAAAAAAAAGATAAGAAAATTAATGAAAAATAATAAACTGCTTTTTGAAAGTGATTATTTCATATTAATATAAGGGATGTAGCCTAGCAGTAAAACTATGTTATCCTGATGGAAAAGTTTCAGGTTTGATACCAATTATTGTTGAAGAACATGATATTTGCGCTTCCACTTTTTGAAGTATATCTGTCGGGAAGAACTATTGAGAGTGTCCTTTATTTCTCATTTGCGATTCTTGAATACTGCTCACAAAAGGATCACAATTAAGAAATACGTTGCGAATCTTCGAATGTTTTACAACAACTTTGCCTTATTAGGCTGTCCACTATATTGTGTCAAAGATTAACGGACTCTGGAAAAATACACGGCAAAGTAATGCACAATAGCGTCACTGCGATTTATTTACTAACAGCGGATGTTATGAATGGTTATCTATTGTCTTCAAGTTTTATTTCTTCATGTACTTGTCACTGACGACTTAACTCATACTAACTTTGACTGCTGTTTAAGAGAGAAATATAGGTTGAATCAAGAAATTCGAGTTATCTTCCACTCCACAGGGAGTATAACCAAGTTGAAAATTTAACTCAATGTTCAATATTTAAACTTTGCTTCAGACACTTAAAATGTGTTAAGCAAATGCAGTTTCTATGCTTGTCCGTTCACCATATCATTCCATGTTTTCTAAACGTTGCTTATTTTTTAATTTGGATCACTGTTATATGATAAGCATACTCATGTAATTTCAAATGCAGTATTTTGTTGGATGTATAAGGAGTAAAATACGATTCTGAGTACAATTTCCAGCTTTGATCTTTATAATAGAAACAACGCAGTTTAAGCATAATATTTAAAACAGAAAATTGACAATGGAAGAAGAAAGAAATTAAATTTCTCTCTCTCAGATGTAACGTTCCATCAAAATCATTTTTTTGGAGATGACTGAAAGAGCATAAAACCAAAAAAAAGCTAATAAGCAATTCTTTAAATACATGGGACAATTATTTATCTCTTTTAGATTTTATGCGATAGTGCCGCATCAGCTTGAGCGGGACAGTTTGCCTGGAATGAGCTAGCTGATTGTTTGGAGACTTTGTAAACTCAGCAGAATTATTTTTTATTTACTATCTTATTTCTTTAAAATGTCTTAAGCTGAATAAAAATGCTTAAAAATATATCTGCCATTTTCATTTTCACAAATATCTTTGACTGATGGATTTATTAATGAGATCTATATGATTGACTACACATTTTCATAAAACAAAACATTTAGATCAAAATACTTTGATTTGTATACACTAATAATTATTTCTGTTATCATAAAATTATTATTTCGTCTTCAATCAACTTATAGAATAATTTTTTATTTACCAATTCATGTCTTGTAAAATTAAGCAATTTATGGAATTTGGAGTAATAAACAGTTAATTTAAAATTGATATTTTATTTACTTGTAAAACTTAAAAATTCTTATTCTTCAACTATTTTATTCAGAAAATGAAATTAAATTAAGAATCTTAATGATATTAACAATTTTATTTCAAAACTACTAAAATTTTAATTTACAATGACTTGTTTTATAAGTTTTAAAAACTATACAAAAACTGAATTTAAAGCTGGATTAAAGCTATGATTACTTTAATATTACTTTAAATTATGATTATTTTGAATAAATGTTTATATTTCTGAAAAGGAGTACAATTACTTTACGTTAAAAAAATCTTCATTTAAAACTGTGCTTATTTTTTATTTCTTATTTCTGCTTATTTTTTATTTTTTTTAAGTAATTACTTTTATCTTACAGGTTATTCAAAAGTAATGTTTTGCTAATACAATTTGTCAATGTGATTGAGAACATCGATTGTATTTATATTCAATGAATTATCTTGTTTCTCTTGAAAATTTAAGCGAAATAATTATTAATTTTACATTTTAAACCATAAAAACTATTGGAGATTTTAAAGGTTTCATAGAAAATGTTTAGGGAATACGAATATTTTTGGAATAAGTGAAGTAAAGTGTCATATCAGCGTTTAATTGAAAATATAAAATTTTAGGGATAAAATGGAATTGAAAACAGTTGAAACGATAATTAATTTGTAAATCAATGAAAGTTAAAATTTTGAATAGAAAGAAAATATTTTAGTTAGAAAATGTTTTCTCTAAACTAAATCACCGAGTGTATAGAACGTTTACTGAGATTAGAGAAGTTTTCAGAGTTAATAGAATAAATAAAGTATAATAACAATATATCGAAAGAATGCATGTTGTTCCAGTATAGTATAATAAAAATAAATACAATAAAACTACAAATGACAATATTTGTTAAACATGAATTTGAATTTTGCTATGTGTCCAGTGCACATGGGATAAATGTTAAAATTTTTTATTATCGTTCTTATCTTTATCTATTATTGACGCAGTGACATAAACTTGGATACTCGACCACGAGTCAAAACTGAAATTTCACGTCATGTTTACTTATTTGCTTATTGTAACCTTATCTTAATGAAATTTACTATTTAGTGGCAACATAGTATTTTTTCTTACAAATTCAACAGTTGTTACGTGCCAGTAAAATTGAATATGATTTTAAAACCCATGTACTTATGAATACGAACGGGAATTAATATATTAAGTAGCTTTATTGCTTGATAAATATAAATATTTGATTACTGAAACAATGCTAATGCATTAACAATGTTTATGCACGAGTTATCTCGTGAATTCAAATTTTGGGATTTACTTATGGTTTGAAAAAAAATTAGAAAGTGAAACTGAAACTTGTTGAAGAAAAGAATGATTGCAGGTCTCTCAGTAAGTTTAATCAAAAATTCCGCTAACCGTAGTATATAATCTACTCAAAATATTTAGATATTTTAAAATATAGTTTTGAAAATCACGCGTCTGGAGGATTATTCTAAAATTTGCAGTCTCAATTATTGGTAAGGATTCAGAGTTATTACAGTTTTTTTTTCTTATGGCAGTGCACTGGAAACTGAGCCCGTCGTGCACAAAAAGGCTAGAAACTGCTACTAATTTTAGTGTTACCCGATGGGTGTTACCCTGTGAACCAAGTAACGGAGGTATGAGTAGCATTGCCAACGTCACACCACCACAAATCCGTTTATCGGGTGGGCCACATTCACATCATCTCAGAAGAAGAAAGGAAAAATATGCATAGGGAGAGAGAGAAAGAAAACGTCCATATCCAAACCGGGATTCAAACCCGGAACCAACTGCTCAGGAGTCAGGAACGTTAACCATTCAGCCATTGGCCGGTCTACTGCCAAAACCCGAATTATTAAAATATTCTTTGTAACTTAATGAGGTATAAAATAACTTATATTTAAATAATTAATTAAAATTTTTCACACATTTTAATTATTTAATTATATATAAGCAATATTTTATATGTATTTTTAAATTCTACACATCTGTTTATTTAGAAAGTATTTTTGGATCAATTATTTAAAGAAAATATTTTTTTCAGCAGGTATTAAAACTACCCATTATTTTTAAGAAACATTAATTTATAGAAGCATAAGCAAACTTTTAAATACTGAGAAATATTCGATTATAAATGAAATACAGAAGCAAGTAAAATCCTATATTTAGCAAAACTTGTTGTTCCTCATATTTTACAAAGGAAACCTGAAACTTAATATTCAAATTAAAATAAGGTAAACAATTTATTTTAATTAAAATTTGCTTTAATTGCAATTTAAAACAGAGAAAAGAATGTTCGCAAGCAAATGTTCCCCGGAATTGTTTATATGTTTTTACATTCTACAGAAATTTTTCTTTTAGAAATATATTTATTTATTTTAAGAAAATATACAACGTAAAGAATATTAAAATTTTAATCATACTAAAAAATGCTCTCATTATTTTTAAGTATATATTTTGTTTCAAATAAATAATTCTTTCTTCAAAACAGTAATTTTTTCTTATAATACAATTAACACACATTATAAGTATAATAAAAATAATACATCATTGAAATGAACTTTTTTAAAAAAAATAAGCTAATATAATTGGTTGTAATTTAAAACATTTACATGATTAAATATTATGCTAGTGAAAACAACTAAAATCTAATTATTACCAAACTATTACAAACTTAACTATTATGTAACAATAAAAAAATTTACCTATATTTTGCCGAAAAATATTGGGGATTACATAATTTGTTATTATATAACAGAGCAAATAAAAATTAAGGTATTAATGAAACATTAATACCTTAATGAATGAGTAGGGATCCTAGAAAAAAATAAATACATTATAAAGAACAAAGATTAAAATAATATAAACCTATTTATATACATATTTATATATGTGTGCACACACACAGGAACACATATATATACACTGTTGGTAGTTAAAATTGCAACATCTGGAAGTAAGGGTCTCACGAGTTTTAAAATCACAGGACGCTTAGAGGTTGTAATGTCCAATTGATTTGCATTTGGCTACGCAGGAGGGGCAAATAAGATATGAAGCACAGCATAAAAAGAGAATTGTGTGTGTAGTAGATTTCTTATTGGGAAATTACTTTGATCAGTAAGGTTTTCCTCAAAACAGCGTGTTATGTCTCGAATGAGAAAAAGCAATACTTACCATTAAGTGTCGGAATTCAATAGAGGCATAATGGTTGCCTATTGAGAATGTTGATAATCGTTCCTTGTAATTGTTACTCGCAGTGGTCCATATCCAATCAGTATTATGTGAATCTATGTGTTGCTGAGGTCAGATTGAACGACATGGAGAACCTCAACGTACACCCAAACTAATGCGTTAGAGAACATATATATTATGAGGTCAGTCTTGTAAAATCGTACAACCATTTTACTAACCATTAGTCAAGAGATGGGCTTCTTTGCAGCAGATACAGCGTTAACTCATACAGAGCGATGACAAATTGCATTTTGTGAGGACTTTTCATAAACATTGGTTCATATTCATGTGTCTGAACGAAAGAAACACGGAAAACGTTGAAACAACCAATCTGGAGCTCATCTGGTCTATTGGTAAGACACTGCTTTCAGAGCAAAATTTCTAAGCTGGATACTAGACATTATTGAACAATGAAAGCGATGTATCGGTTTGCCTTCTTCAGGGATGTTTGTTGCTGTGGGTACCTGGCAGTTTTCTTGGTTATCTTTCTCATGATAGATGAATTCTGCCTGTTCTCGATGGAAAATTTCACCGGAGTGTAATTTACACACGTTAATATGAAAATACCTAGACTATTCCCGTTAAACTGTCCACTACGCAGTGTCAGAAGCTCCCACCCCGATAGACGTGCATGCAAAAGGCAGAAATGCAACATCCAAATCCCGTTATTTAACAGAGTCTGGACCCTGAGACCATTCGCGTTGAAGAGCGCTCTGTCTGGCCAATAAATCATGATGAGCTTTTAACAGCGGAATGTCATTTAAAGCATCTTTGGCTGTGAGAATAGCTATAATGACTTCGGCCTTCCTTGGCAATGCATTACAAAGACAGATAGCGACTCTTGTATACAAGATAAACTGTGAAGTCAATAGACTTTAACATAATTGCAATACTAATCCAAAAGTCCTACATAAAATCAACTATGGAAATATACTCTAGATTTTTGATAAGCGCCACTCACAACAGATTCAGTAGGAAAAGATCTCAGTTTAAACTAAAGATTATTCCAGGTAAACTAGTAGATACTTCAATAAAGAGCTAATACTACATGGATCATTCCTTCAAATTTTTATACAATAAAGAAGGAAACAAGCAATAGCTGCTTATGCACCGAATAAGGTAATCCAGAGTACTACCTGTATTTCTGTCCAGACACTTTTGCATTTCATCTGAAAAATAAAACGTATTCAATCACAAAGAATTGTTCAATCTCCACAAGAAATACAGAAAAATCTAAATTGAGGATCTCTAAGCTTTATTTTCAGTCAAAGTTCAATAGTTATGTAGTCATCTACAACTGACATAAATAAACAAAGTGAATTGGATATGGGATAATCTGGTGTTAAAAATTATGGGATAATCTGGTGTTAAATTTGATATTAAAAACTTTTCTATAAAACTAAATTCGAATTCTTAAGTTGTGAAACTTTTTAAGATTGATGAACTATTAAGAACTCTATTTAACACATATAAAATATTTTATTAATATTTAAATTACTTTAAATATTTTATTTAGTATACCTAATAAATATTCTGTATTTATTACTTTTTATGAATGTTATTATGTATTTAGTTATTACTAGTAACATTTAACTGTATTTTGTGTTAATTATTTTTTACAGCATAGTTTTCAAATATTTACTTAAGTATCAATTTTTTTTGTGTTATTGATCACTATCTTGCATAATCATATGGATTTTGCAATTATTGTTTCTCAAATTATCACAGTACATATTTAAGCTGTGATATTAAGGATGCTCAATAGTTGACTACAGGTTTCTAAATAGCCTCACTAATGTATCAATCATATTAGATTTAATAATCTGCTGGGAACGGTGTGGTCTCTCGGGGTCTTGACTCTCAACACCTCGCCGATATAAAAGAATAGATTCTTTATTCAACTTCCCGACGAGGAAATATTACCTGTTGATAAAACCTTATAATATATAAAATCCCTTAATTTCTTACTTACTATTTGTATTTATCTATCTTTCTATGTAAATATATTCACACACACACACACACACACACACACACACACACACACACACACACACACACACACACACACACACACACACACACACACACACACACACACACACACACACACACACACACACACACACACACACACACACACACACACACACACACACACACACACACACACACACACACACACACACACACACACACACACACACACACACACACACAC
>JAPDSC010052529.1:108721-125043 GCA_026290005.1 Latrodectus geometricus | reverse complement strand
ACACACACACACACACACACACACACACACACACACATATATATGCAAAACCAGTGGTCATCCTATCAAAACAGAGAATTTAAAAGCAAAAGTCTTGGATCGTATTGTTCACTTGTTTTATAAATTTGTTTTTTTTCCTAAATCCCTAAGAATGGAAACGTATGAGGGCCTTAGGGAATTTCCTTTCCGAATTCCGAAGCTTTGACCGTCGCAAGAACATCAAATTTCCCCGTCTCCTTATTTAATTTGGAAAGTACACAATAAAATCACAAACCATTCCAAGCACAAAACGGAGTGATCCTTTCTTTCCCATAAATGGATTTGTGTTTTATTAAATAAGACATAAAATTATTGTAATATATGTTATAGTCATTCGAGACAATTTCATCAAAAGCTTTTGATATAATGTGTAATTATATATTATATGTAGCGAGAGACCCAATTTTCTTGCTTCATATTGATAATAGGGAAACACTAAAATATCTGAAAATGTTTATTAATCTCAAATAGGATTGCATATTTGGCTCAAAAAAAAAAAAAAAAAATAGAAACATTTCATAAGTTATTTATTGTAATTTATTTAAAGCTATTTCACATAAAACTGTGAAATGTATATTTATTTGAATGGAATTTAAAATAGACTAAGAGCTTTTATCGGGATTGATTTCAGCATTTCTGTATAATACCAAACTCTCTTCAGATTTCAATATTATAGAAATCTGACGAGATTGGCACATAAAATAAATCTGTAAAAATAATCCGATCTGACTGGGAAAAATATTCACTTACGTATTAATAAGAACTCAAACTTTTCAAGGCCTGAAGAAACATGATAATTGTCTAAATTATGAATGATATTTATATTTTTGACCAGATATATTTATAATTTCAACCCAAGATATACATAATTTTGAAAAAGGATTAATATATCTTACTTGCTACTGTCTATTTAAATATTTACACGCAAGTCATGAAAAGTAAAACAATTACCAAGCTTTTGTTAGACTCTTTATTTGTGTCATTACTTTTGACACAGCGTAGTGGACAACCTAATGGACAAATATCAATCTAAAGCATTTTAATATTTATAGTGTATTGCTTTTCCGGAAGACTTCCTAGATAAAAAGTCGTATTCACGTGTTTCAGGGGAGAAAACCCAGAAAACTCCCAAGCACCCATCCTAAATGATGTCAGAGAGTTGGCTGGTTGTTGTTTAACCGAGGATGAGGTTGAGCCCGGGACTTTAATCTCCTAAGAATGATGTTCTACACTTTTGCCTCCACGAGCCCGAAATTATACCATTACTGGAAATGTTTTGTATTTCATTAAATTAAAAGTAATTTGTCTTTTTTATTCTTTATAACTAAAGTAGAACTTTCTGTTGTTGGTTTAACTTTAAGATTGCATTTGATGTTTTAATTTTTTTATTTATTTCTACGCAAAGTTACCGGATGAATTTATCAGCTTTCTGCATTTCGACCCAATAACTTTCTCGCTCAACTCTGAGCTCAGGCGTAGATGTTTGTTGCGGTTTTAAAAACATTTTAAATTCTTTACCCTAGTCCAATTAGCCCTCGTGTGCAAAAAGTGATCGTAAATCGACTAGGAAACTATCTGTTTAAAAATTCAATGGCCTTTTTATATAGGTATGCTTTTCACTTACTGTTTTTTATATATAATATTTTTACCTATGTATAGTTAAATTTTTACTTTTCATAACTTTAGGAAAGCGTAATATGTATGACGATCGTGGTAACGATCGTTAATGAAGAATAATATCCAACACATACAACCAAAACTTGTTATATTTCCATGTTTGTCAGATATAAAGCTGGTCTAATATACTTTTAAAAGCAAATAATTTTCCAAACTTTATGAGTAGTAGATGTTAGTAATTTGTGTACAGAGACAAGAAAATATTTAGCGGCTAAAAAATATTTTTCATTAAGATCTTCCTTCTTAAGATACGTATTATATTAAATGTTTAAATTAGTTTAACTGTCTGTATATCATTTTCAAATATAAAAATCACTCATTTTTTACAAAATTGCACTGAAACTAAAATTTACAAGAAAATAAAACTATTTGTTTTGTGTGACATCTTTGAAGTTGTCTTATGAAATTGTAATTTAGTGGAAATTAGAAAGCAATTTAAAGAAGGAGTATGAAAAGGATAAGAGGCGTGTCATCGGACAAATAAGGTCTTCATATGAAAAGGATTTTTGTCAGAAATTAAGTAAGTTTAAATATTCTAGGTAAATTGAATCTGCTGTTCTGATGTTTTCATTATTGAAAACAGCTCGAAAGCTTTGTTTGAATTTAATTTAGGAGAATAAAGTATTAGAATAAAAGAGTTTCTAGAATAAAGAGTAAAATCTTCAGTTAAAAAAATGCTAATTTCTGGAAAACTCAACTCATGTTTATTGCTGACAATAAATGTTAACTCTATAAGAAGTCATGAAAATCCAATATGTGAGGTCTGGTTAAGGATGTATACTTTGAAGATTGATTGCATATAGAGTATTGCCAGTTTTCTGTTTCTTAGATGAAACAAGTTTATTCTTGTCAGCAAAATGTCCTGAGTTTTCTTCTAGCTATAACCTTAAATTAAAAAATATAGACTTTGAAAAAAATCAAATCTTTTCAACAGTTTTTTATCATTTTAAACACTGCATTGATTTTCAAGTAACACCATTATAAAGAGTCAGACCACTGACATAGAAAGTGAGATATTATTCCCTCAAGATTTGTTTCCCTTGAAGAAAATATTTTAATGCACTTCTGTTAATATATTATACATTACTATCACTGGTGAAACTTTTGACAAAAACCTCATAAGAATCATTTAAGAGCTTCTAATTACTTCTCATTCTATTGTTTTGTCATTTTGGTATGTTGAGGTTAATATATTGTAATTAGGACTAACCTGTTTAAAATGAATTTCTAGTATTACAAAGCAATCTTAAATATTTACACCACAATTAAGTTGAAAACAAATTACTTAGCTAAAGTTTAAGTATGATTTTAAGTAATAAGGGTTGCAGTAAATTCTTTCTAAGGAGAGAAATTGTTACTAAATCATTACTTAAATAAAAAGAGTTTTGGCAGCGTATAACGAATAATATAATAGCTGAAAGCTGTTGTAAGCTATTTGAACAATCGACGAGCTTATGAAGGACATTTCATAAATATAGGGCAATATTCAAGAGTCCAATGGACAAAACCTGAGAAACTCCCAATCAACAACTTTAAGTGATCTGTATGTAGGAACAAGCAAATCAACTCTTTCATTTCTTGTTGTTCAGTAATAAGTAAAATGAAATCCTGATTTCCACTCTGAGAAGCAAGGTTCTATAGCTTCTAAGCATGGTTCTATAGCTTGGCGACGTTCATCCTGGATAAAAAGAGCTGCAGTGAGATGTGAGGCATGGATACTATATTAAATATATAATTGGTGATATAATAAATTACTCATTTAATCTATTCGGAAGATATTCTTCAAAAGTTTAAAAAATGCATATCATTTAGAAAAAGCTTGTGCTTCGAAGTAAAAAGATTGTACATGTCTTGTAACTTCTGAAAAAAATTTAAAACTATGTTATGGCTGAGATGAAGAAAACGTAACTAAGTGTTGTTTAATTTACTTATTAGTCTTGGTATATTCATGAGAACTTGTTAAAAACTTAAATAATTTTCAATTTTACTCAAATGAATGTGTTATTGTATAAGATGAATGAAATGAATATATTAATTGATTAATTGTATGAGAAATAAAAATCTTGTTTATATATGTATATATTAATTTTTCTAAATGTTCCTATATTTTTACAAATGTAAACAAGAGCACATAAATATCATGAGTTATTTAAAAAGCGGTGATAAAAATGAAATTTGTTGCAAAATAAAGTTTAGATTTTAGTTTAAACAGAACAGTTAAAATATCTAGAGTTTAGAAAGATTAAAGTAAGGTTAATACTACACAATATATAAGATTTATCCATGAACATTTCACAAATTGATTTAAGTAAATAAGCACAGAACATAAAAATTTTAACTAATTTGAATGTCAAACATTAATTAATTGATTCAAACTTTAAAGAGGATGAAATCAAATACTTTGTGAATATATTATGGTAAAGAAATTTGATTCTACAGACTGGTTAAAATAAAACATGTTTTCCTTAAGAATAGTCGCTTCAGTATAGTTATCAGTAAACTCTCATAAATTTATTAAACTTTCTGTAAAATTAACTATAAAATATTCCAATTTTGGATTAAAAGATAAATTAATTATACGGAAAATTTGCCTGATTACCTTGTAAAATTCAGTTAAACATGTAACTTAAATAATTTTATTAGAGTAAATAAAATAACTCTTAGATGTAAAAAAAATAATCATTGAAATTTTATTAAAGTATTCAGATATAAAGTAGATTTAATTTCCAAAAAGGGTATTTCTTTATTGGTTTAATTCATGACTTGAAAAAAGCACCCGAGTAAATATCAATAATTTGCAGCAGCTAACAATTTCCATGTAGGAAAAGTAAACCTGTAATATAGTTTTATTTTAATTGTAATGTAAATGCTATATTGCACCGTTTTTTTCCACTGCTATATAATAAAATTGAAAACGACATAATGTGTTTTTCTTATTTATCTTACATTTTTGTAATGCGTTATTCTTTCTCTTACTTTCTTATCGAGACATAATAGAGATTTTTGAATAAATTATGTATACTTCAAAATCAAAAGTTAATTTGAATTAATTTATTTTACTTAGCTAAATAATTATATTTCAAATGAATTAATAATATAGAGAGTTCCTGATAGGGGATGAAATAAATATGAGCAGAGCTAGTTGCAAATAAAGCATTTTTCTAGAAGTATGTAATTCTATAAAATATAAATCATTAAAACAGAACTACTTGATTAAATTGTTATGCTTAAATATAAACGCTTATATTTCTCGATTTTCTAATTAGTGAATTGTTTACAGTATGTGTTTAATTTGTCAATAGTTTCTAATATTTAATTAATTAATTGTACAAAACTGATTTAAATAAATATTGTTATGAGAAAAATTAATGACTTTAAACAAAGGTTGGTTTAAATTAACAGTTTTTAATTAATTAAATTAATGACTTTAAAAGTGTGTAAATACATAATTCTTATTTTAAAATATTTAATATTGCATGGTGTTAGAAAAGAAATTATTAATGATTATGTTGAAATTTTTGGTTGCATTAATTATACTTCAATGAAATCATTTTATGCAATCTCATTACCAAAAATATATCTCTATCTTATTGTAATAAAATAATAATATTTATTTTTAAACAGTATAACGGAATATTCATTGTGTAATTTTCATAAATTCATAAAACTTAATCATATAATTATTTAGCTTTTGCTTTAGAAGCTTTCATACATTTATAAGTGTTTTCAAGCAATGTATGAAGATATGTAAAATTTTAATATACTCATTAATAAACAAAACGGTTACGAAAATGAAAAGAAAATTTTCTTTATTTTTAAAGATGAGCTGTGAGAAAACTTTTATTAAAGTAAAAATTATAATATTAAACTTATACTTGAATGAAAAATATCTCAAATTTGTAAAAGATTTCCTTTCATTTAGGAACTAAAAGCTTTTTCTCATCCATGAATCGCCCTGTGAACACAATACTTAATAAAATTGTTACTTAATTTAATAATTACTGCCAGAAGCATCATGGAAAAGAAAGGCATTGCTTATCCATTATTATTGGAATTTTGAAAATAAAATTTAAGTTGCAAATTAAGACATCAATAATCTTTAATTATAGGATTATTGATTTATTAATCCTGCAATTTAAATTGCATTCATGATTTAAATATTATTGCAATAATAATTATATAATATAAAAGTATTTATGTAATAAAATTGCTTAACAATAATAACATGGAAAACTGTATACACGTAAAATCTTTTTAAATGTTTTGATTTAAATTGTAGATATTTCATAAGATAAAATATTTTAAAAAATGCTGTATTTTATTGCTCATTAACTATATAATTATGTGATTTTCTAAATTAAGAACAAATTAAAAGTGACTTTAAATATATTTTTATCTATTCTCAATATATAATATTCAAATAATAATAAATTAATTTTTGCTGTATGTGTTATTGAAAAAAAACTAAATTAATAATTTTCTTCTTTTTTATTCAGACGAAATAATATTATTTTTCCTTATATAATTTATACATATATTTTTTTGCTTTTTAAAAAACTTTTACATTAGAGTCACATTCAATTGATTGTATGTATTTATAAATATATTGTCAATTCCTATATACATAAATTTTAAAAGTAATTATCAACTTTTAGTTTTTTTACTTAAATAAAAATTAAAGGTGGTCTTAAACATTTACTTTATTGTATTTTATTGTATTGTGTATTAGATTTATTTTCTTTGAAAGATTATGTAAAAAAAAATGATTTTAATTTTTACTGTATGATCAAAAACAATGAATTTAATACTCTTTGCATTTCTGATTCATGCTAACTTGGTTAACTAATTCACTAAACTGTTTCGTACTGACGTTTATTTTAAGGAGATTGATTGAAAATCATGCTTATGTGTTAAATAAAGTTATGTGATAAATAAAATTGAAAAAAAATTATGTTCTGGATACATATTTAATACCTCATGTTTTATTATAAATTGAATTTGTATAATTTATATTATGAGTATAATTTATATTAAATCTTATCACAGAAAATCTTTTTATAATTAAGAGAACATTTTATTACATTAATTATACAAAATCTCAAATATGCATACCTGTATATAAAAATCGCAAGCTATAATTCATTCTAAGTACTGAGACTAAATGTATATAAAATAAACTTTTCATTGTATATGTACTTTATTTGTAATCAGTAATTTCACTTATTATTCTTTGTAATGTTCAATTATTTTTTTATGTAATTTTGGTAAATTAAAAAAAATAAAATTAACTAATCTTTTATTACATTTTATTTTGAAATTTTTAAGTAAATGTAATTAATATAAACGTATTTAAAATTTGTTGAGTGTTATTCAGGAGTTCTCCAAATATTGTATTTACAATTTTTTCCAATAATACTTTTTACATTCATGCGTTTATCAAATATAATATTATTTTATTACAGATAGTAATTTAAATTATATGAGCACCAAATATAAGCAAGCAAATATCACATATATATTATCTAATGTCATTTGCTTATAGAAAATAAGGTGTAATAGATTGAAAAATAAATTTAATTACAAAATGTCATGTTTAATCTGAGGGAATGATTAATAGAAAGACTTATTAATATAGGAAAGAGGTATTATAGTCTCTAAAATTCTCAAATTTGTCTATGATGAACTATATTTTGTTATTATGATATTTTCTATTTTTTATTGATTTCGGGTTTTAAATTTAATGTTTTCAAATTTTTTTAACGTTTTCAAATGATTTCATGCTTTAAATGTTTTAAATTTAAGTTCGTAGAAGTTATTAGCAGAGTTCAGAAAAGACTGGTAATATTTTTTAAGCACCCGAGGAAATATTGAGCAACTTTTCTTAATTAATATATCTGTTTTTTCGAGGACAATAATGAGAATAATATTAGTTTGGGACTAAAATACAGAAATGCAATGAAAATCTTAAATATTAAACATTGCAAGAAAATAATTTAGTTGGCAAAAGAACATATTGAGTGGTCAAAAAAATCAGTGAACGCAAATAATCTGGAGTAAAGAGAGTAAAATATTGCTTTTTTGATAGCGATGATCAAAAATACTTGAGACATAGAGTGAGGGAAGAGATATATCCTGGTTACACTGAAGCAACAACAAAAAAATCCAATAAATGTCATGATTTGAATAAGGATGTCTTCCAGATGGTATGATGCATATTCAGGTGATTAATAGCATTTTGAAAGTACATTGATACTATCCGAGAACTAAAATTGATGTGTTCATTCTAGGTCCTCTTCTCCAATAAAGTACCATTTATCTTCTAGCAGGATTAAACTCCATAGCATAGTTAAAAAATATACAAAGAATAGTTTAAAAATATAGGTCGCGGACCTTTATTTTCCTATTGAAAGCTTATAGCGACATTTGAAATTGTTTGCATTTTTCTTGAAGAATACATTCATAAATTAAAATGCAGCTTTTTGAGGTACTAGTTCTATACTACACTATGAAACAACCACTAGTTCGCTGGATAAACTGTGAAGATTATTAAAAATAACGGTTATCCAAATTGAAATTTGTTTTGTAAGTATAACTTTAAAACGCAGTAAAACTAAGATATATTTTATTTTTTGTAGCCTAACACTTTTTGTAATGTAAATACTTTAACTATATTTTTTTAATTGAATTTTACATTAAATCTTTTTAAGTTGTTTTACAAACATTTATAATTAAGTAATGTTAATATATGTAAGCCCATAACGATAGAAAGCATAAAAATTTCAAAATCGTCCACAATTTTTTGGTCCACTATTGTACCTTGGAAAAATATTCTGTTAATCAAGTACTTATGTATAATAATTTTCCTTACAAATATTTATTATTCAGTAATACTTGGTTTCTTTTCACACGGGAAAAGTTTTTATTATTATTATTAAAAATAACAAAATGATGAAAATTTCTTCATGAATTGAATATAATTCTTACTGCATTTTATATTTTCTGTAGGTGGTTCTTACTAAATCTTTTGAAAGAGGTAATGGGCAATTTCATTGAGAAGAATGGTGTTTTCTAGATTGGAAGAATTTCTTTTGCCGCCCAACCTGTCTAGTGGTTAGCGTACCTGACTACAGATGGGTGGAACCTGGGTTCGAATCCTGGCTCGGGCATGGATGTACTTTCTCTCTTTCTTGTCTTTGTCCTTTCTTTGTGTTTGAATGGTTGCCTACACTATAAACGGGTACCTATGGTATGTATGTTCTGAGGAAGTCGGACTCCACACCAAGTATGGTTCAGTTGGAAAAGTGGAGCAGCGCACCCCATATTGCCGGCCTGGCTGGCACACGACAACAACAAGAATTTCCTTTTTTTTATTAAAATAATTGTGTATCTATGAGTAAAATGTCTCACAGGAGTAATTTTTATGGTGAGAATTTATATAATATATTTGTGAATTATCTGTTTCTTAAGGTTTAATCCTAGAAAAAGTTTTCCAAACTTCTAAATTAGTATAGCTAATGACCCCAGGAAAACTATAAAACAGTATTTTAGAATTAAAATAACAATTAATCAATTAATTGGAAAAAATTGACAAGTTTTATTCAAAAATTATCTAAAGCTATCACTGGTAGATGTTTTGCTTATATTTAGAAAGAATCGATGTTACATTACTTATTAATATTTATTTAGAAAGCTGTGCATAACATTATTCAGTACTTAACAATTAGCTTTTATTTTGAAATTTCTGACGTTTTAAAATTTAACTGCGTTTAATGATGACTGTTTTTGTTATAATTTATCCATGAAAAAGGCCATACTTTTATATTAAAAATATAGTATGTAGTACAGACGAGAAATGCTTGATTGTTCGTATCATGTTTTTGAGAAGCAAATACATGATATTTATAACTTAAAATTCAAATTCATTGGCCAAATCTATGGGACTGAAGATAGATACCATATTAAATACTTTAATTCATTAAACATAAATATAAGTTCCAAATACATGCTTAGCTAGTTTCAAGCGATAATTTTTTTCTTGTTTCTTTCATAATAAATCAATTTAATAAAAAATAAATTACGAAAGTTATATATATATCATTCATAAGAGAATGGTTGTATAAGTTACTAATATTCTTCCCTCAATTTATTTTACAAACTCATTTATATTATGCAATGTTTTGAAGGCATTATGATGAATAATTGAATAATTTAAAATGCAAGTTTATGTATATAATTAGTATGTATGCAATGTCATCATTTCAAATCACCCAAATGTCATATTATATTTTAATAATTAGTGTGTGCGTGAGAGAGAGAGAAGGAGAGAGTAAACTGATACCTATTAAGGGAATGATGATATATATTCTGAATATATTCGAGAGAAATGTATTTGATAAACACATAAATTTTCAGAAATATATTTTAGATTAAAAAATATGATATGACATAAAATGAAAATATATTCCCGTCACATTTGGTTATTTTTAAATATTTCTGACTGAAACAGTCCATATTTCTTAAAAAACTGAAATTTATTGGGGACATAAAATTCCAAGAAAACTATTTGAAAAAATAGAGCGAATGTATTTCTGGGAGCAATAAAAACGTAACTGTCGGGTTTCACTCTACCGCGAATACTGCGTTTTCCCCATGTGCGCCCACCTTTTATTTCTCCACAGTATTAAGTCTATAAATAAAGCTCATCCATACACACAGAGTTCTCTCAATTACTTGTTTGCATTTCCGACACTTCGTACGAGTTCATTTCTTAGCAATTCTTTTACCCCGAAGGATATCCGGAAATGTTTTCCTGCCTATACCATCCGGATCCTACATGCATCTATCCATCTTAGTTAATTCAACTGTGTGTAATAAAGTTCTGAAAGCCAAATGCCTTGAAGGGTTTAGATATAGCTCCAATTTTCATGGCATAACAATGATTCGTCTTTAACATTTTTGACCAGAAAGGAAAAATTCTTGACAGGAAAATGTATTTTAGAAATTTGAACAAAAATGTAAATAATAATTAATAATCATAATTCATAATAAAATGGATAAAAAATTTAATGTTTCTCACAAATGATAACACAATATTTTTAAATGTTTAGAATGATTTTAATAGCGTAAAAATAAAAAACACAATTCTCACCTACACAACATTTGTTATTTATTTAGTTTTGTATGATATTTCAGTTCGTATGCGTTATTATAAAAGTTACTTTTTATAATAATTTTTATTATAAAATTAGTTAGAAGCATTATTTGATTCTATTTTAAGATTCACAAGAATTGTGTGTTTAAACAGAGGGTTTTATAAATAAGACTCCATTTCGAAATAACCATAAAAAAATATTGGCACAAATATTAGAAAATCCAGTACTAATTTTCAGGAGTTCATGTGACATTAAATTGTTTGTGATCTCCATAAAATAATTGACATTAAACAGGAAGGGAATTATTTGCAGCATTTTTTTAAAATAAAATGGGATAAAGTGATAAGCTTAAAAATGGTCTTAATCCTTTCTAATGTATGTTACGAGAGGCACGCTAAATTGGTGTTTACTGCTAGTATAAAGTAAAAGAAATTAAATTGCAGTATTCTCAACAAAAATATTTTGAACATAAAACGGAATGTTGCAGAAATGTTGAACTATCGTTGCTATCAATTACACCAAATAGTTGATATCTTCATAAATAATGCTTTTGAGGTAACTATCATTTTCATTTCATTTTAATCCGATGTATAAATGTTTTTTACAATGTTATATATAGCACCATTTTCCACTGGGGATCCATGGAAGTATTTGGTTTAATCAAAATAAAATATATAATGTGGTTTTTTCTATAAACTTCTAATTTTGATAACATACGGGCTAGAACTTTACTGTAGATGGAAGTTTGAAAGTAGAATTTTAATTTAAAGAAATTTTTATTTTCGGTATAAATTGTCAAAGTAATGAAAAAGTTTGAAAGATTCCTCTGAGAATCCATTCATTTTCATTTTCTTTCGAATTTCATTCGAAAGAGAGTCGCACCCAGGCGATTTGTTCTTCTGTAGTAGAGAACGAACAATATCCTTAAATGAAATTTAAAGTCCTCCAGACTCTGTACACATAGTTCCATGACAATTGCTGTCATCATGCGCATTATCTCTTGGGAAATTCTTTGTCCTAATAGCAACAATTGTATCACGCAAACTTGAAGTAGTTCCACCATCTGGGAATTTAATTCATGAATTCTCAATTATTTTCACAAAATTGGTCTTAACTCCATACATATATATATACTGCTGAAAACATTGAAAGAATATTGACGATGTGAATTAATCTTGCTCCTGGAGAATTATTTGGTTGATTGATAAGATATTGACAGAAGTAGTAGGCTATATGACATAAAAAAGGACATTATTTTGGTAAAAAAAATGTGTTTTATTGAGCATTTGGCTACAAAAAGAAAGAAAAAACAAAATTTGTTCATATAAAAGAAACAAATAAAAAATATGTTTCTTGTAAAGAAAATCATTTTTGTAGGGGGTATGATTTTCTCTTGACGACTAGCAACATTGAACATATTTGAGGCATTGACTCAATGAGATTATTAATGAAGGGACAGGGTATTCTATAACACTGTTCAAGAAGAGCTTTTTCCAGTACCTAGAGAGGTTGTGGAGGTGGTAGGCGTCCAGGAACTCGTCCACCTAAAATAACACAAACATGCTTTATTGGGTTCATGGCCAACTCCATTTGTATAATCTCTTCTTCCAAAAGAAAATCATTCACCACAAGTTAATACTATGTGGCTTCATTGATATGAAATTATCTCCAATTGCTGCTGCGTTAGGGACTACAATATATCTGAGGATCTCATCCCTGTATAGGTGATCAGTCAGATCTCCATTTCAAATGATAAGGAGATGTTTACGTCCATAAATGGAGACATCACTCATCTACCACCAAAACTGACACCTATTATCAGGACTTATTATTTGAACATGAAGAGAAAAACGGGAATAGTTAGAGAAAAGAGTATTTGCGCCATTCATTTTTCCTACAATTACATGCTTTGTTGATCACAGCTTGTGGGCACGATCTCACCTTGCTGTTAAAATAACATTCATCATTAGTTGGTGAGAAAACAACCTTACAGCGTGAAGGTGGTTTGGGTCAATTTGTGTCGAAACTATGTTACCAGTAGCCGAGCAAAAGTGAATGGCTCACCTTCAATTGAAGAAAAGTGGCATTGATATTTATTTGTCTCTGAATCATTAGAGTTAAATAACGGACTTCATTGGGCATTGTTGCTAGTCTTAGATCTTGCTCTAATCTTCAGCCTTAATTTCCAGTCTCCAAAAAATGATTCCAGATCCTGGAAATCACACTTTAATAATCTACAACTACTTCTTCTACTTCGGATTGGTTTTGGCCTCTAACTGCCAACAAATCTCTAAGCTCCTGATTCGGTTAAATGAATTTCTTGAAATATCGCACTAACTGAAACAATGCTTACTGAATTTCGACCATTATTTTCTACTTTGTCCAACATGAAGTTGAAAGCCAAATCTTATTTGCTGCGGATAAAGAATGGTCTTCGATGTCCAACTCAAAATTTGTATACTACGTTTTAAAATTATTTCTGATTCTCCACATTATGCAAAAATAAGTTTGTTTATACCACTATTTTAAAAAAGGCTTTCAATATACTTTAATTATTTTGAGCAGTATATATTTCTGGACACAGTGAACATTAATAAATGCGAAAGTGTTTTTATGAATCAAGCATAAGTAAGAAGACATTAGCTAATTAAGCCTTATAATTATGTTGCAACTCAAAAACTTAAATTTATATATATATATTCTTAAGAATACACTGTTTCTTCCTCTCTGGAATCTATGCCTAACAGAATTTACATGCTTTCTATAACATACAATTTCCTTAGACCACCTAGGAACACTATTTTTCATATTTTTCTTTTTCCGAATCGATAATGAAGCTTAATTAAAAATAACAGTAGAAATTCTATTTACAACATTTTCTAATGCAGTTTAATCAGAGCAACTATCAAGGAGAATATTCGAATCACACAGTTTTCTCTTACAGAAATCTGTGAATAAATACCAGTTTGCTCATTTTAAATTAAATTTACACAGATTAGAAGATTTAATCAGACTACATAAAACAAGTTTAAAGATAATCATTTTATGTTGAGAAAGGGAATCTTCCTTAGAGACACCCCATTTTGAATGGATAGCAGCAATTCCAAGCTGAAAGCATAAGATCAATGTAACTCGAACCATGATTGGAAGAGAAAATAGATCTGCTATTTTCATTAATAAGAAACAAATAATTCGCACTAATAAAATTGACCAGTTTCGTTTGTCTAGCATCAGTAATAGGACTAGGCCAAGTCCCTGATTTGTTATTTGAATCTATATCACATAAAAATAACCTGGTTTCTTTGTCGTTAAAATAAGGGAAGTTTTTTTTTATAATTCAATATCAATATTATTTTCAGTTTCTAAATAAATAAAACAAATATTCAAGTCAGAATTTTTATAACTAGATCAACAGTATTGTAAACTGTTTGAGTCTAAGAAAAAGAAAGAAAGATTTTGGTTTCGAATAATAACAGTAGGCTTGACAACTTTTGCTTCAGAATCATAATAGAATTCATATTTTATTGGAAAGTCAGAAAGAATTTCCAGTCTCCAATATGAAACATTTATGAAACTACAGCACCTGAATCAGTGCGAAATCAATGTTATTTGCCTCCATATACAAAATAAGTTGCTGAGTAGCACACTACTTCTTATTACACGAAATAAAACTTGTCTATATGGCCCTATAGAATAATTTGAATTTTTTTTTCAGATTCGTTGTACTAATGGAGGATGTGTATATATTTAGTTAAGAGTTTAATTGATACCTATTATTTTTATTTGAATAGTATTTATGATTTAATTGATTAAGTATAATGTGATTTTCTTGCAGTTCATTGCTTACATGATGTTACCTAAATAAATCCTGTTGTAAATAATGTTGGATAGAATATTTTTAACACTAGAATTAAGATAAATTATATCTAACTTATAAAGAGCCAACAAATTTTAACCAACACAACTAAATATTTTCGATATTACATAAAATAAATATATTAAATTTTACAAACTGCCACGGAACTATGCAACATCTTTTCAAAATATTAAAGTGTTTTTTAAGGAATATATAATATTCTTTATTTAAATTTAGAAAAAAAAGGTTTTTTTTATCTGTTTTGAAATGATTTACCTCTTGGACAAATAAATACATGACTAGTAATAACTGTGATATCAATACTTCGAAAATACAGGTATTTTGTAATTTCATAAAACCTGAATTCGCTGAGGAAAAATAAGGAATTTTCAGCATTAGCTATAAATACTTTTAAATAAAGGGCTTATAATTTGACTTATTGAGTAACTATTCTTTGAAATATGTGTAACAGAGAGAAAAATAGAGAAAGAGAGAGAGAGAGAGAGCGAGAGAATAGAAGTTGAGACTTTAGCAGCAAAAAAAAAAAAAAAAACTAATCGGCGTTTCTTAACCCTTATTTTGATTATTTTACAGCAGGACAACCGCTAAGAATATACATAAATAGTTATACATGTTCATGAATTCAAATTATATATATATATATATATATATATATATATATATATATATATCGCTATATATATATAATCTTGTTTTATTATATTGTTTTTTAATACAATGCTTTACAGTAATAATGTATATCAAATGCTGTAGTTTGCTGCATAAATTAATTTTTACGATTATAAGTCAATACCAATTATTTTTAAATGCATAATAGTTATAGAATACAAAATTGCTTAGATTATACTATACTAATTATAAACTTTTCTGACTGACTTTAAGATTTAAAAACAAAATTTATTTTTGCCATTTTAATGGACTTCTATGATATATTAAAAGTGTGCATTAAATTAGAAAATATAAGAAATAGTTTATATAAAACTATTAATATAAAATAAAGAAATGAAGTTTGATAAAATAAATAAAATTCTCATTAAAGTCGTGAAAAATAAGTCTTTCCGAGTAGTAAAAAAATAAAATTAACAATAATAAATAAGGAAGTTTGAAGTATTAACAATGGCAAATTCAAATCTGTAAACATAAAATAGTGAATATAAACTGTTGAATAAACTTGTTTGCACACACATTTTCCAATTTATAGAAATATAAAGTTTAAATAAACAATATTGCCAAGATCTGTCAGCTGAATTTTCAGGATCCCGTCATTCATTTTTCTTTTCGCATTATCTACTTTGTATATTTCTGTATTCAACCAAGTTTTTTGCAATTTATATTCTTTACAATACATATTTAATTTATTCTCTACTTCTAAAAATATTTATTGAAAATGTTTACCATATTATGTGTTTACATACATTATATTTTTTTCCTATCTTGATCAAAGTTTATAGTATTCAATTCTTTTATAGAATTTATTGTAGTTTTTTGAAATTTCCAATTGTCAACTTGTTTCTTGAAAAAATAAATGCGCTTTTTTATTTTTTTAAAGTAATCTTTGTGATGTGTTTTCAAAATTT
>JAPDSC010052529.1:77596-103404 GCA_026290005.1 Latrodectus geometricus | reverse complement strand
AGAAAGCATCACTTTGGTGACCAAAATTTTGGGAATTAGGTACTGAGAGAACAAGAATATCATCTTGATGAGGCTTATTCCAATGTAAACTCCTATTGCTTAATGCTCCTTCACTGGTATAGTAATAAATTTTAGATAATGTTACCTCATCTATTAAAAACAATTCAAAATTAGATTGCAATATTTATGGATGAGTCTTAGAATGTATTTTAGATTATCAATAGAAGCATTAAACTTATGCATTACATTGAATTGCTTATGTATTATAAATTTTAACTAATTCTATTTATTACATCAGTTATAAGATATATTTATTTAAATACATATAATCTATAATAAATGATTTAAGAATTTAATGTGGGGAAATTTAAAGATCATTTATAAATGTGACTCATTTTCTTAAAATTGCCTTTTAAGTAAAGTAAGGTCTAATTTTTTTTTCCACAAAATTTAAAAAAATAAATATAAGAATATACTCTTATCTTTTAATACATTAAATTATAGAACATTCAGCTTTACTAAAAATTTAGTATTTTAACTGAAAAATTGCCTTTTAAATTAAAAAGAATGAATAGCTTTTAATGGACTGAATTAACATAAACTATCATTTCAAATAGTGTTTATCTAATTTAATATTTTTAAATATTTATTTAAAGTATGCAGAATATCTAACTAAATAATTTAATTCAACTATACATAATTTAATTAAATATTTAAATATTTTATAAAGAGTACTTTACTTTATCAGAATAAACAAATATTTATGTACATCTTTTTTGACAATAAAATACTTCGAAATACAGTTTATATAAAATTTTATTCTTTGCTGTCACTTCGAAAGGTATTTACTATTTTCTGGAATTGAGAACTACTTATTGGAATCAGTTCTTTTAAAATCCCTTTTTTATTTTACGGCAATTGGGAATTCGAAGAAAGAGCTTTAGAAAAGGAATAAACAGGATAATGATTTGAAAACGAAAATGTATTTTTCTTGCATATAAAAATTGAATATAGTCTTAGATTTTTCTCCATCTCAGAATTCTTAACCCAAAAAATAGCAAATACATATTTATGCATCGCAAAACAAATTCAAAAATGTATTTATGTATGCACTAAATAGTATGATACTGCAGTAATTAGAAGCATAAGTATTTTAATTATTTATTTGCAATAAAATGCTCTTATAAATCAATTTTCTAAAAAAAAATAAAAAAAATAAAATAAATGAAAATAATATATATATATATAAAATTTGAAAGCATCTTTGTAATTAAGATTTTACAACTCTTCATGTACCTATCAAAATGTGTAATTAATGAATATTTCTAATTAAAATGGTCAAGATAATTGTTACTTATCGCTTTTTATGCTTGCATCTTCTGACAGATGTGATTCTATATAAAAGAAAAGTAATCATAACAATTTTAATCATAAAAAGTGATAGAAATTTATTAAAATGAAATTTATGAGAAGGAAAAATTGATATAAGAACATTTAATTACATAAGATATGAACTGATTTTATTTCATTAAACTATTCCATCATTACATACTTTATTGAGTTATGCCATTCAAAAGTGAATGCAAAATTAATAGTTATAAATAAATTTTAACCAAAAATTAAGTCATAGAATTTTTAGGACTCAATTCTTTTATCATGGGTGCTTACTTTTCACTAGAACTCTATAAAAGATTGAAGTAAACGAAATAATTTTAAAATTGTGTCCGTTTTTTGATTTGAAAATCAGTCAGCTAAGAATTTAGAATTGGTAAACAGAATATAAAAAGTTCTATATACTAAGAGTTATTTATTTGGTTTCTCATCAGGAGTCAAAAAAGTTTAGGAATTATCTCAAATCTTATATAATTTACTTAAATGAATTCCAATGTTCTAACAGAAAATTTGATAAATTGTGAGATAAAACATTTTTTTTAAAGTATCTGACAAATTTGAAATAAAAGGAATAATTTTTATGAAATTATCAATTATTACGTCTACTACTATTCAAAATTATGTTTTCATCAAAAACATTGAAGTGTGGATGAGCTATGCATAATGATTTAACATGTATTTTATTCATTGGAGATTCTAAAATAAAATAAACTTAACAAGTTAGTAACAACTGTTATTTGATATAATTTATTTATTAGTGTTTTTATTATTTTAGTATCTAACGAGTTTTCTTCAGTATCATGCATTTTGCTGAAAAGTTAACACATCAGAAATGTTACAGCATAGGAGTTAACCAGTTGTATTTTTCAATTGAGATGTCTATATTTCTGGGACAAAACAGAGTATCTTTTCATTCATTTAATCCACATTGTAATCCTGGTTATTCGTAGGTAGTGGGAAATGCGAATAAATTGTAATTCCAGTTAAACAATGAAAGAGAAGGAACATTATTATTGAAATAAAAGTCACTTGTAGTATAATCAGGAATACAATATACTACAAGTGATATTTGGGAGAAACATGTCACAATGACCCTAGAAGATATTTCATTTCAGCTTCATGTTAATTGAAAACAATGGACTGCAGCGTTTCCATAGTTATACTTTAGTATGCTGACTATGGCTCGATTCAATTCACTTGGCTGAAAATTCTTTATTTTACATATAATTTAGTTTAGAATTGTCTTGATATGACGTTAAATGAAATCAAGTACAAGTAATTGAGATTTAGTTAAATAAACTATTTTACAATTGTTTATTGATATTCAGAATCCTCATTTACTAAACAGAACTCATCATATAAAACTACTTCAAGCTCATTTAGAATATTTAACAATTCAATGTAATGACTTTTAAAACCAGGGTTGGAATAATTTATTTCTTAAATTTAAAAAAAGGCTATGTTTAAAGTTTAAAGTTGCTTCTCATAGCGCCAAACGTTTTAAAATTGGTATAAAACTCAGCATCATTATTCTAATTAGATGGTGTAATTTTTAAATAAAGTTGTATTTTATTTAGCATTTGAATAAATTAAATTCATATAGAATCCGGTAAAGGAAGTAAATAAAATTTGTTTTGAAAAGCTTTTAACATTTAAAACCCAGTTAAAAAAGACGCTAAAGACAAATCGTGTAAGCCTTTTAATATATTCTCAAAAACTTCCATTAAAATTTAAAATTGCTATCTAAATTTAAATAATGTATTCCATGCAAAATCTCTTAAGTAGTCTCATGATGTAAATCAAATAGAAAACTTACCTTGTAATTACTTTGTGAAATTGAATTGAGATAACGGTAATACATATTATTTTGTGATTTCAAATATTCTCTTAAATTATTATTCAATTCTTCTAAGATAAAATTTCGGAAATAAAACTTATAATCTAGTTAAATGCAAAAACTATTCTTTTTAAAAAGTACTTGCTATAAAAGTAGGAGAAAGTTATTCGAGAAATACGAATGGAATGAAATTTCGAAGCGCAGACATGTTAGCAAGTATAGTAAAAAATACTCTCGTTTCTGAAACGGAAATTAAGCCCATGGATCAAAAATAAACCCAGAAGATGATTCCTTAGATTTCAATTGCTAGCAAGAAGTTCTAAGAATTTCTTGAATCACGAAACTAGAAAAGAGTAATATGGATGAAAAATAAAAATGATATGAGCTAGAATTGAGAAAACTAGAAATAAAGATTTACTTAACTTTTACAAAGTAGTTGCATATCTGAATTTATGGAGAGATTATTGATATGACAATCATGTTATCTGTTTTAAAAGGCAAATTCATGGAAGGAAAATCTGAATTTTATTTGAAAGATAAAAAAAAAATATTGTAAGCTTTAGAGTTTTACAAAGGTGATAATAATGTGACTGGATAAAATTCATTTTTCTTCTTTATGAATCTCTGAGAATAGTAGCAGTAAGAGATGAAGACATTTAAAGATATGCCATTAAAAAAATTATAGTATGTGATGGATATAAAATAAGGGACGTTCTTTGTAAAAATTTGGGTTTTCTTGTAATAAAATTTTACTTGTACGTTATTAAATATATGTTGTATCAGATTATTTATTAGTAAATGCTATATGATATTAATAACAAAGAGAAGTCATAAACTAAGTTAATTTATAATTTTATAATTAAAGTTAAGATAAATATCAACGTAGTTAGAAAATTTTTATAAAAGTTTCTGCTATTTCGGCTGAAATATTTCTCCTACTAGAAATCATTTGTAATAATTTTTGATTGAATTTAAAATTTATATAATTATGTGTATAGTAATAAATAATATACAAATATTTATCTGCTATTTTTCGTTACGAAATTAACTATAATTTAAAAACCTGATTACCATATTGTTTTTGTAGTTTTCAGTCACTATTATACATATTGTGTAATGCACTAATATTAGTCAGTAATTAAAACTTTTGTTTTACCTATCTAAAAACCCAAACAATCATAACTATCTTGTTTCTTGAAATGGAACGAATATTTACTGGGGTATTGTTGCAGAATTCAATTAACAACACATTTAACATTGTTCTTGAAGATTATGTCATTTGATTGATTGATGTTGAAGATGATGATGGCCTACTGAAATCTCATCAATTAGTTTTTATTCTTCTTCTATTTCACCAAAATCACATTTCTGGAAATGAAAAAATGTTGAATATAAGGTGCCATTATTACAAAATATATGCTCTGAAAACATTTTGATTGCAACTTAATTTGTATGACAGATTTTTATAAATATTTGGAACAATTTTCTTCAAAAATATGTCTTATTGATGTTGCACACTAATAATTCAAATGCATTTATTAATATATGACACAAAAAAGGAGAATATTTTAGTAATTAGTTAAATAAAATTATTGCGATACACGATTGTAAAAATATCATTTTAAAAACAAAGAAAAATAGATAATTTTTATACTTAAAACAAACTTAAGAGAGATTTTTAAATACATTTTTTTTTTAAAAAAATATGTGCATTAAAAAGGTAAAAAACTCAATATTGGAATTTCAAAGTTTTCTTAAATATCATACAAATTGACTTGCCTTATATCAAGGGCCATCAATAGATGAATAAAGGTATTATTAAGTTATCGAAAAAATTAATTTTAATTACAAAATCTCCCCTTTAAGAGTTAAACAACTTTTCCCCTTTAAGCAAAAATCAATTTCTTGGAGAGAAGTGGAGAATATTATAGATTTAAAAATCTTTTAAATATATTTATCAATATTTTCAAACATGTATCTTTCTTTTATGACTTCACGATATATCTACTAATGCTGTCATGCAAAAAATAGCAAATATTAATAACATTTTTCTATAAAATTTTAATAAATTGTTATGGATTTAATTGCAGTACTTTTCTGTGAATTTGAATGAAGTACAAAGTTATATATTTACTGTGATATTGTTTTAGAATTCAATTGTTAATAATTATCCATTTGTGTACAAAAAGGAGATTTAATCATCAAAAATGAGCATTAATAAATATTAAAGAATATTTTATCATTAAAATTGAGTTCGTAGTTGTATGTAGACTTAAAAACAGCAAAAAAAAAAAAAAAAAAATCGCAGTTTCTATAAATTTGCAAAAAAAAAAAAATGCTTTAAATGAATAGAATATTTCTACAAATTTTAATGAAGTAATAGAATTGTAATATACTTTATTCGCTTATATCTCCAATTGTATATAGAGATATTTAATATAAAATAGGAAAAGAAATCTATAGGTATAAGAGTATCTTACCTTTAAAAAATGAATATTCTTCAATATACATGTATTATTTTTGAGTTATGAATATTTTGCAATAGGTATGAATTTATTTTTGATGTACGAATATTTTGTGACTTTTTGTCAAGTAAATATTATTGATCATGATTCACTGTTATCATTCAAGGTAGAAGGTAGAAGAAAACATCTGTACAACTCTTCTAAATTTTTATATGTACGAAAAATCAATAAATACATCGAAAAAATCTCATTTCAGGGAGAAAGTTTTGAACACTTTCAGAAAGGTTTCTAAAGAGCCTTTTAGTAAAAAGTTTTCCCACTTTTTAGAAAATACGTTTCTAATATTGAGAAAAATCTCAAAATTTCCCATAAAATCTTCTAAGTTTTGTTGTGCAAGAATTATGAATTGTGTTTTAAAAAAATATTTTAAAGTGGGAGATATATTTCTTGAAATAACTTATTTTTAAAACGCTAATATCTTTGATATTTTAAATTTTAAGGAATAATTCCTTTAATAATAATGAAAGAATTTTTAAATGAAAATTTAACATTTAAATTTTCAGTATCAATTAAAAAAAATTGTATATTTAAGATATAAAATCTGTAAATATTGCCGAACGAATATATATTTTAAATTATTTAGTTAATTAAATTTATATTTTTGTAAATTATGAATGAAGTAATAACTGATTAAAACATAAACGAGAGATGAATTATCGTATATACAAAGTTAAAATAGTACAATTTTGTACTAATAACTTATTAAATTTAAGTTGAAAATTTACTTTACAATTTCAAAGAAGTTGTAAATTAAATTTTAATGGATTTTTATTTTTGAACACACATTAATTCATATGGAACCATATTAGTGAGAAATACAAAAAAACTAGTGCATCTGTCAGTTGTGTAAAACTTTTCTTTACTAACTATAAAATACCTTAATGTTTTTTTTAATTTTACAAATGTAATACACTTTTTTTTAGAAAACAGTATTTCTCACCGTTTAACAGAAAATTGTCTTTGAATATTTTCTTACTTTTTTAGTTTTTCTATGGATTTTTACTTTTAATATTAAGGTTTATTAACAGACTAACGATTTTGCAAAGTATTCCTGGTCTTCCAAAATGAAACACCTTGAAAGAAGTATGCAAAGCATGTGAAATTTACATCATGCGTTTGCAAAGATGAGATATGCAAATCATTAGTATTGCAACTCACACCACATCAGGAGTTACCGCAAGCGCTACGAAGAGGAAGAGAGAGAAGGAAGAAGAGATTGCCTATTTGAAGCACGATGATTGTTTCTTCATGGTTGTTTTTTTCCCCTAATATGTTTAACTATGGTTGGTAGAAAACATGGTTCGTTTTTTGAGCAAGTTTATGAGTTCACTCGAGGAAAATTGTAGCAAATGGGTATTGCAGATTATCCTTCAGAGAAATTGGTGATCGTATTGGATAAAACCTAGTAAATGTGAACATATGGGATCAATGGATGCAGTTAGAACCGGCGAACTAATGATACTGGTCGCACTCATCTCTTTGCAACGCTACAACTGAGGACCTGCATATTGTATGCAAGACAGTGATGGATTTCTCAGCCATATTACAAACCCTAGCACAACAGTTTCAGTTTGTTATGCATCTTTCAGTGTCTGCTCGTACTATTTGACAGAGTTTGCGGCTAAGGGGAATTTCTACAAGGCATTTATATTTTCATTTACCTTTGATTCAAAACTCCTGACGTTGGTGCCACCACTGATAACATGAACCACGGAAATGGACAATGGAAAAGAAGGAAATTATCTTTAGACAAATCTCGCTTTTGCCAAAAGCATCACAATGGTCGAATTCGATTCTGAAGACATACTGGGGTGAAACTGTTGAGTTGTTATGTTACTCAAAGTCTTGAAACTGGTGTCATGGTTTGGGGGTATTAGATTTCACTGCCGCTTCCCTCAGTGCACATTGTCTGTGCACTGAACAATTAGTTCTAATCTCTGAGGTTATGGAGTCCTTTTTCCTCTCATATCTTCAGCGCTTGTCATTAGCCATATTCCAAAAAGATAATGCCCGACTACTTGTGGCACGCAATGTTTAAGTGTTCTTTAACCATCAGATTAAATTTCTTCGTTGCCCTGTATATTTTCCAGGTATATCAACAATCAAATACCCTTGGTCATTGCACAATAACTAACCTAGAAACTAATTGCACAACAACTATGCTGCGATACACCACCTCCTGCTAAATCAATTTAACTATGACAATATGTGGAAGCTGCATGAATTGCTATAGTCTAATGAAAGAACATAAGAGTTAACAATAGTGGCAACTCTAGCAAATGATTTTGCCATCATCCACACTGTCTAAGAAGCTGTAATTTTAATTATTTAATCTTTGTATAGTGTATTATCTGCCAAATAAATTTTTTGTTATATCACTGATGTTTCTAGGTGTATCTTGAGTAGACAGCAGTGTAGTTTTTGCTTAATAAGTTACATTAATTTCCATTTTTGGTGAATATAATTATTTTAATTTCAAATGTGCTTAATGATAAATAATAAATTATGACGCTGTTTTAAAAGTATTAATTAAATTAATTTTATCAGTTAGTATTAATAAACTAGTTATAGCGATTCCATTTTTAAGAAAATCAGAAAAGGGCATTTTATTTAGGATTTATATAAAACTTACTTCTTGTTAATGTGTTTTAAAAATATATAACTCAAATATAATAAGAAATAAAAATATATATATGAGCTAATATACTTTCCTTTCTGTGAGAAAATTAAACATATTTATTCTTATTTAATTTCAAAAATATGGCAGAAGTAGATATTTTTGTGATGGTTTACTTGTCTGGATTTTGGCTAAGCAACTTTAAATCTTTCCCCTTTTGATAAAACAAAAATAAATTTCTTTTAATGGGTATATTTGTAGATTATTACGTTAAGTTTGATGAAAATATATTTGAAAACCTTAGCTGGATACGTCATATGAAATCAATTGTAAAATACGCAGAACAAAATATTTCTATTTTAAATTTCATAATATGAAGTTCAATACAATGAAAAAATTAGAAGAGACACCAAAGAAAAAAATCCTGTATTGTAGAAATGAAGATTTACGACAACATCTTATTTATCTATGGATGAACTACAGAAAGGAAAACGCAATCTAGATATTTTTAATCTTTTGTCACTGAAGTGAAAAATTTGTATCCAAAAGATATGCTAGCATAAAAAATGAAAAATAAAATTGAATAAAAACTTCAAGTGGAAATTCTCAATCAGGTTGTCACAAAAACTTCCAACCTTCTGCATTTTTCAATCCATTACTCATTGATGTAAACATCTATTTGAAACATATTTCAAATTAGGCAAATGTTTATCATAAAATACTTTAATGGCATGCAATGTATTTTTTGTAACATATTAAAAGATAAATTTTTTGTTTATTCCTAAGATGACAAAATGATTATTAAAATTCTTTTAATATGTTTAGACATAGATTTAAGGGAATTTGATTCGTATGTTGTAAAATGTTTTGAAGTTTTATTGCAAAATGTATTTTATATTATTTGAAACTACATGATAAAAAAATATATTTGAATTAAACATATCATATGCAAGTCAAATTATTGTTGAAGCTTACAGGATTGTTCTGATACTATATATAGATATACATATATATATATATATATAAATTCATATTTAATTTAAAACATACATTTTTTTTAAAATAGTTTTCAGTTATATATATTTATTATTCTATATGGGAATAAAAGTTTGAATCATAAATATTTAGAATAACAATCAGCTTAAGATTCATTATTTAATAATAATTTAATTATTGTTATTATTGAATTCTGTTTTTCATTTTGTGATGGCTTAACTTTATGTGCATTTATAATATTAAGATTTCAATACTACAATTCCAAATTTAGTTAATTCATAACAGAGTAAAATGTTGAGCATTGTTTTTAAAATTCGCACCAATAAATTTTAGATTTTGAAATATTATGCTTGGACAGTGTCAATAGATTATTTTTATAGGAAAATACATTTTTAATTCATTTACTTTAATAATCTTTTATTTTGTTTGTATTGTAACCCTTTTCTGTGAATAAAATTTTTGAATTTAATTATTTATTATCTTGTAACAATAAATCATTGAGAAATAATTTAAAGAAAATAGATGTGTGTGAAATTAAATGTAAGTTTAAAATTTATTTAATAACCGAGTTCATTTAAAATATTCATCTCAAACCTAGTTTTATACCTCGTTATCTCAGCAGTCTCACTTTGAACCAAATTGTTTCAAATATTATAAGCAATTTTCTTAAAACATGAAGTATTTTCAGTATCATAGACACAAGCTAATAAATTAAAACATGTATTTTTGTCGTATAATTTTTACTTTATTCAATGATATCCATAAGGAAAGCTTAATTTATAAAAGTATATAGCTGTTTCAGAAATTATTATTTCAATTATAAGATTTAAATTATTTCCGTTTACATAAGAAGATGCGTAAAACACATTTTCCATGGGTTTTCATAAATATTTACTCATATTTTTCGAAGAAGATGTATGCTTGCTTCAAATTTTCCATGAAAGCTGTATTAAAGATATCACTAGCAAATATTGAAATAAAATTGCTAGAACAAATAAGAAGCACAGATTTTGGGATTAAATATTCAGTAAGACAATATTTATTTTGTTATTATACCTTAGAAAAATTTTACTACGTAATATAAATTTTAAATTTTGCAATTAATTTTTCTTACAGACACGTGTTAAAATAAATTTCAAATTTTTTAAATTGTAATAACTTGGATATATTACTTTTTCAAATGTGTAGGAATGTATTATAAATAGTTAAACTCTTATATGATATTCTATTTTAAGTAATTTCTATTTTTAAAGCAGTTGTTTCGATTTAAAATGAATAATTTTCAAATGCTTGTCATAATGTTACTGGGACACACACACACATGGTATATAATTTTGCAGAATGTATGTATGTACACAGTCCAGTCACATCATTGTGACCACTTAGTACTTTCGACGTCAACGTTAAATAACCAATCACAGAAGGCAGGTGGCAGCATATTGCAATTGAGCATATATATATATAGCTTGACGCATATATTATATATGAAGCAGACGCTTGGTTCATGCACCTTTGTTGATTGCTATTCATCAGGAATGAAGACGGGAATTTGCACGAGAGTACCGTAACTGGACGTCCACTGAGTAACGACAGGTAGCGTTTTCCGATGAATCACGTTTTATGCTCCATGGAATAAATGGACGTTGGCGTATACGACGTAGAACCTCTGAAAGCAAACCATTGATGCAACCATTGATGGAACTGCCCATGATGGACCAATACAAATACGTATCTGTCCTTGCGGACCATGTACATTCCGATATGTGCATTGTTTTTCTCTAGGATGACGGAATCTAGCAGTAAGACAATGCGAGATGTCATGCAGCTGGCAATGAAAGCGCATAATTCGAAGAGCAACAGGATGAGTTTATGGTTTTTCCCTGGTCAACAAACTCATCCAATTTAAACCCAAATTGAGAATCTGTATGACCATCTCTATTGGTTTGTTCGTGACATGGACCTTTATAAACGCGCTTAATCTAGCGCAGCTGCCCATGGTACTAGAGTGGGCATCGCACAACATCCGAGTGAAATACTTCAGGAACCTAGTTGACTCTCTTCCTGTTTGTCTCACAGCAGTCTGCTATGTGAAAGTGGTTATTCTGGTTTTTGACAGATAGTCACATTAATGTGACTGGCTTGTGTATATCCTAAAATTCTATAAAGTTGAAATACAAAATTTATGGCATTGGTTTTTAACTTATATCAGTATTTTCCCAATACCAAAATATTATTAAAACCCAATTACTTATAAGTTAATTTATAAAGTTTAATTTTACCTCAAAATGAATAATATGAGAACTAGAAACTTATTTTATTATATTCCAATTTTTTTATGTGTATCCTTATAAAAATTTCAATATTTATGATAAAATAAAAATGTGTTTATGTATAAAAGAATACCTAAACTAATCTCATTTTTAATATCCCTTAACTGTATCAAGTAGCAAACTATTTTTATGATCTTTTAAGTTAAAAAAAATTTAAGTTTATTTTATGTACCAACAGATATAACAACAGACATAACAAGTCAATACTTATCACTTCATGGTAAGTATTGACTTTTGGATCAATACTTATCACGGAGTGATTGTTGCATTTTAATTGTTTTAGAATATCGATAAAATCATTTTACTACCATTTATAAAATATAGCACTTTTAGGAAAAATAAGCAAAGAGAGGACATTATTTTTCATATTTTATAAATTTTTTTATTTTTTTAAAGATTTTACGATTTTTTTCAATGTTTGCTGTAAATATTTGTGAACAGAGAAGTTGACTAATTTTATAAGAAAATGTGTAAAAGTGCTATTAATATAAAGGCTCAGGGTTACATTTTTGTTTAAATGAAGAAAATGTTTTATTAATTTCTACCTAGATCTATATTTTTAAGCAAAGCAAGTTATTTTAACAATAAAGAAAGAAATAATGAGTGTGTTTATTTAACTAGTATGATATACTATTTGATATTTTTTAGGTTAAAGAAAAATATGTATATCCTACAAAAAACGTTTTGACATTCATTATGGAAAGTATTATGGTACAACATTTTAGTTTCACTTCGTAATTTCGAGGCTTGCCTAGAGAGAATGTGATGAATCACCACAAACAAAAAACATTTTATTTTTGTGTTGAGTAAAACTTTTTTTCATAAACTTTATAATTCTAAATCTGTTTAAGTTATTTCGCTATGAAATTTGTAATAAAAATGTTAATTTTAAAATGTTTATAAATGAATGAAAAGTGATGTATAAGGTGATAAATTGAGTTTTGATTTGCTTGTTTCTCAATGGTTATTTTTGCACACGAGGGCTAATTATCTCGGAGCCTATAATTTAAAGTGAATTCCAAGCATCCAAGCTCGAGATGGGAATTGCTTACTCACTATTGAATCTAAAACAGATTGCTAACAGCAGTTATTTCAGCTGCCAGTTCGGGAGTCATATGCAAGATAAAAGGGTGATATTCAGAGGGAGAGAAAAATCCTGTAACAAAATAATACTCCAAAAATAAATGTGGATAATATAGAGTCTGCTATATCTTATGAAGCATTTGGTGAGACATTTAATATTGTTTGTGACTTATATAATCTGGTTTTCATGACAAAATAAATAAAATTCACTGATTACTTATTCATTTTCTTGTTGTACAGTACACGGAATTCAGTTTTTTAAAATGAAAATTTCAGCATTTTATCAATAAAATAAATAAATATTCATATCAAGCAGCAAAAGATAATAATGAAGAAAACTTGGTCATTATGTTTTTGTTTAATCAAAAGATATGAAAGCTTATGAACAATTTCTATCCTTTAACGGAGATATGTATATTCCAAGAAACTGCTTATTAAATCTCTATGATATTCTATTTGACCATATTAAAGGAGGGTTTTGCAGCCCACCCTGTCTAGCGCTCAGCATGCCTGACTGCATATAAGGAAGACCTGGGTTTGAATCCCAGTGCGGGCATGAATGTACATTCTCTTCTCTCTCTCCTGTCTTTGTCCTCTGTCCTTGTAGGAATGGTTGCCTACCCTGTAAATGGGTATCTATGGCATGTGTGTACTGAAAAAGTCGGACTCCACACCAAATTGCGTTTCAGTTGGAAATGCGGAGCAGCGCACCCCATATTGCCAACCTGGCCCTATTGCCAACTGGCATTCAACGGAAAAAAAGGAGAATTGCATACTTTTTTCAAAAAATCAAACCATTTATATGTGTAATCCATAACATAATCAACCTCCAAATATAGAATTCTGAACCATGTTAACAGGATTTCATTAAAAAGTAGCAGAGTAACATTTGTTTTGAACATGTGCATATTTTGTTATAGAAGTGTTTCTGAGTGTTTTAAAGTTCATCTATTTTATCCACAACGCCATTAACGTAATGCCTATTATTCACTTATTCGTTATTAAGCTGTGATGCATGTTTGCTCCTAAACTCATGACGTAAAATTATTCTGCCTTTCATTATATTTAAGAAAATTGCCTTTTAGTTAATCATGGTTTCGGACACAACTTCTTATGCAAACTTTATTAGTCGTGTCACCACATGAAGTTTGTTAGTAAACTTCATGTGGTGACACGACTAATAAGGTCCGCATAAGAAGCTTTAAATTCAACGTGTATTATGTTTTTTTATGAGACTTTAAAATTCTAATCATAGTTTATAACACAAAGTGGTGTCAAATAATTTTACTTTTGGTAAACGAAACGAGTAGACTAATGTTTCCAATTAAGTGTTTTCTTGTTGAAGTAACCTAATTGTTTAATTAAGATGGAACAAATCTATATTAAACTGAATTCATTCGTTTTTATTAGATTAGAAATCTGTTTCTTTGAATTAGCTTATGGGTAAAATAACTCTCAATTCTCGGAGAGATAATAAAACGTTGACACTTTCTTCTATACAGATATCAATTTGATGATTTCATTTAATAAATTTATTATAAGGGTTAAATATTTGAGCCAGCCATTGAAAATGTTGTGACAAATAATGCGAATTTTTGAGTAAGCTATTATTAATTAACAGATTAAAGTAAATTTAATCCAGTTTTGTAAAAAGTACAAGAAAGATATGGAAAAGAAATACTAATATTCATACCAAATCAAAAAATTATAGCAAGGATAAATAAATAAAAAGTTCTAAAACTGGAATGTCAAATATATAAATACACTTTGCAACAATACTGCTAGCAAATTTATGTATTAATAAAAATTAAGTTATAAAAACTAAAGAATATATATATATATATATATATATATATATATATAACTACTTTATTTATTTTTTAAATTATAGTTTTAATATTTCTTTACATAAGTTATTGAATTTTTAATTTAAAAGTTTAGCTTTAATCAGATAAATTCAGTATGTCAAATTTTGTTTGCTCGTCCATTAACAGACTGTCAATAAAGTATTATTAGCTTGTTAATAGATAAGTCCATATAAAATAAAACACAATCAGCAATATCTGAAAAATAAGATTTTTGTTTTCATTTTATAATCTGAATTAAACTAATTAAATATTTTCGTACATTAAAGGATTAAGGCTATGGTAATTAGGAAAAAGTACTGAAATGAACGTGACAATTCATGCTTTTGATAGTGTTCTAATTATTTACAGTCTCGTTAATTAGGCCTAATGTAGTTGAAGTAGTTTCTCATATTTTCGGAGAAAAGTTTTTTTTAAATAACATGGTAAAATCTTTTTTAGAAAATGTAACACTTCATATAACTTTTAAAATGAATTTTTTTCAATCGTTATAATTTAATAATAAAATTTTAGCACTTATTATAAATAGAAATCTCTAATTTAAAATTATATTACTTTTATCAATTAATGTTTGAAAGTAAATGGGGAGATTTGATTAACATCTGTTTTAAATGAATTATACTATTTCTGTTATATTAATCTTATAAGAAAAATTCTTAAAATATTCTTATATAAGACAAAATGAGATAGTGAATAAAAATCTCTGTTTATTTAAGTGCAAAATTGTTTTAAATTTTGTTTTAAATATGTACTATTAAATTTATGTATAAAATAAATTTATTTAGGAAATTCTTGCTAAAACTTAAAAATATTGCTAACTGCATGTTGTTGGAAAGTAACATCACAAATTTTCTCACAATTGATTGACTCTAAAAAACATGCCACACTTCCTTATTTATAATTATCTTTAAATATTCCTTATATAATTTCTGTGGAATATATATATATATATAGTTTTTGTGGAAACATATGTATATTCTTTATATTTAAGATAACTTTACAATATAAAATTTATAAGGAGATAAGCTTATATATAATAAACAGAACACATTTTTATAATGATTTCGGGGCCGTTTTAAGTGATGTTTAAAATGTAAAAACTATTTTTTCAAATGTTCGATCTGATAGTCTTTTTTTTGAACTATAAGTCTGCATCATGATTTCAATGATAGAAGAGCTTTTCGTACAATTTCCATGGGTATTGCTTTCATTTCCTCTTCCACTACTGTCCTTAGTCCATCTGTCGTGGTGGGTTTGCGTTTAGAAAGAGCTCTTTTTAACAGACCAAAAGCAGAATAGCAACCTTCTCCTGCTAGTATGATGAGTTGTTTTAACATTTTTTCCCACTCTTCTTATTTTTAATTTCCCATTGTAGGAGAAACCGTGACAAACATAAACCCCTTACTGAAACCTACCTTACTTTGACGACATCAGATTTGTACATTTTTCCTCCTCGTTTTCTAAAGTAAATAGACCTTTTTTTGTTGCAGTCATTTAGGTAAACCCATGCTTCATCAAGGGTCACAATTTATTTCCATTTATCACCTGTTAAATGGTTTTCATACAGGATTCTACAAAATCTTTTACGTTGAGCCACATATCTGGACAAAAGTTGTTGAACATTATGTTTTTTAGCTTTTTTAAGATATACATTTTGTTTTTTTATTTTATTTATTGTTGCTACAGATGTAACTAAAGACTTTACAATTGATTTCTGTGTTCGCGAATTTTCGCTTTTGAAACAGTACGTACCTTTCTCGAATATTTGTTTGGAGTCTTCTTTCCACGTATAAATAATGATTGACGGTTTTCACCTGTCCAATTAATAATGTTTCTTATTTTGCACTTAGAAATTTTAATGCCATGCACATATTTCACAACGTTTTTGAATTTTGTAATAAAAATATTTCGCTTCGGAAAGCGCAAAAACATACCCTTCAATCCACAGCTTGTTTACATGCGATATTTTGAAAGACAAATAAATTTAAAAGTAGCAGACGATATTTCTCATTTCAAATAATAAGCTGTTGCCAAAAATTTTTGTTCTAAAACACTTACTTTTTTTAAATTATTTATCGAAATCGTTCTAAAAATGTGTTAATACTCTCTGTATTATACAAATTAGTATATATAACATTCGAAATCTTTTTTTTGAAAAGGGTTCTATTAGATCACACACACATAAAATGTAAATCCAAATACTTTACTGTATTTGCTTACTGTATGTTTCACAGAAAAAACAATACTCTATATAGTGAAATTTGCACAGCGGGATACTGCCAAACAGTAGAAATTAGAAGCTATATTCTGCTATTTTCATATATTTCAGTCAGAGTGAGTGCTTTAGAGATTTTCTAATCTCCATTCTTGTAATACAAGAATATAATCCACTATAATCCTTTTCTAAGCCAATATAGAGGAGAGTTATATACCTTGCAACTATCTTTAACTTCTGATTTTTACTCTTTTAAAACCATAAGTGTTTTTTTGACCATAAGTGTTTAGTTGGTTATGACTACACAGTGTCAATATACTCTCTATGAGGTCAATTGTATATATTACAGCAGCTTTTGAGTTTTATTCTAGTGTCAACAAGCTTGTTATAAGTGAACAATAATGAGAGGAGCATTACTACCAAAATCATAGACATGTTGGAAAATGTATGGATCTCTCTATAAATAATATTTTGTGCTTTCTTTTAATCTAACTATATGAAGATAATTGTTTTCGTGCACGGATAGGAATGATGTTTTCAATCTTCAAGAGCATCACATTTATAAGTGAGTGAAGAATGTTTACAGAACTCTTACTTGCTTATTCAGTTCCCAAAAGGACAACTTAAGCTTGGAAATAAACTACATAATATTCTTAATTACTGGTAGTTTTTCATCACAGGAATTTATTCATTACGATGCATAGCAATTCCTTAAATTTGCGAAACATTTTTATATTTGAAATGATACATAGCGTATATATTTTTTCAATTAATGTAGACTAATTGTAAGGTATTTTTATTAGCTACTGTAAATAATATTTTTCTTCGATTTATTACTATTTTTACTAAATTTATTCATTGGATGATTCAAGAACGCAATATCTAATAATAATGTAGAATTATTTAGTGTCAGATTTTTAATCTTATGAGAATTATTTCTTTGATAACATATCATAAGGTTAAGCATTGCAAATTTATTAGCTAATTATAAGAGAATCTCAAGAGAAATTAAAGAGTTAAAGCTATGAGGTTTAGTAGATACTTAATTTCTTTATTAAATTATTGGAATTTTTTTTATATTGTATAGTAGTTTTATGCATCGATACTAATCAGAAATTCTGTATGAGGGCAAAAAGATGCATTAGTGAAGTTTAGTTTAAAAGAGAAGTTTGAATAAGTAATGTAAAATATGCAGGAAAATAATTTCCTTTGATAAATTAAGTTAAGAATCTAAAATCAAATGGAGAGTATCATAATGCTTCAGTGATAAAATCATGTGCTTTCTTAATTGAAGGATCCCAATTTGATCCTAGATGTTATTAAAAAGCGTGATAAGATATTGCGTTTATGATTTCTTCATGGTCATTTCTCTGGGTGGGTTCACGCAACAATGAATATGTTTCAATGTCTATCAAAATTTCCCCTTAAATGCAATGTGCAGATGATGCCCATTCATCTGAAAAAGCTTTCAGGTGTTAGATTTTCCACTAATTTGTGTCAACAAAAATGTATGAATAAAATAAATAAATTACTAAAAACAAATGAGTTTAACTTTGAATATTTTGTTGAATTTTTAATTTTCTTGTATGTTGACATTTGAATTTTGTTTGTATCAATCTGCTAAAATATAAAAGTAAAAAATTCAATGATAATATAAGCTTTTAATTCTTTATTCATTTTTATATTTTATGTTAAAAGCCTCAAAATATTATGAATAATTAACAATGGAAAATAGAATGTATCCTTACAAAATATTTTATTGATTAGAAAATTTTGTTTGATTTCAAACTTAGTTTATTTAAAAATAATAGGTATATAATACAAAATATATATTTCGAAACTAATAAAAAAAATATGCCTCTAAAATCTAGTTTTGTGTGTCTACATAAATATCACCTATTATTATTATATTATTATTAGTACGAGATTAATTAAAGATATGTAATACAATGTATATATTTACTGTTATAACAGTAACAATAAAAGCCAAAATAGTAAATTTTGTATTTATGAAGATCAATATATTAATATTATAAAATAATTACTATATGCGGCTATGTGTTTGTAGAAAACCGAGATACTAAAACAATAATTTTATTGAATGCATTTATATTTTTCATTGACAAAAATACACTTTATGGAAACAAAAGTTAATTTAAGTTTAATTTAAATCTAACTAACATCCAAATTTAAAATCAGCATAAATTGATCACTATGAGTATTAAGTAGTAATCAGTAAAATTAAGTTTAAAAAGAATTTCTTCAAAAATAAATGTATTGATCATTTTAGGTTTATTTCTTAATTATAAATAACTAACTAACTATATATATACATATATATTTCTAAAAATCATTTTTGAATGTGTTATATTGAACAAAAAAGTCACTTTATTTTCGATAAAACATGACATTTTCAGATGTATAACTCTTTAACAATTGTAATAATTAAATGTAATGCAATATTTTAAAAACCTTTAAAAATACACTTATTTCTTTTATTTCCGAAAGTAAATTATAAGGAGATTATAATTTGAAAGCAAATATTACTAACCTTTGACATTTTTTATCTATTTTAAAAATTTTAACTCTTCTTTAATACTTATTTTAATTACTCATAGTAGTTCTCGTTGTTGATGTCGCAATATGTTTTCATAAAACTAAAATACCTTTCTTTTATATTATAGTTATATTATTTTGAGGATTATTGTTTTAGTTTGCCCACGTAACTAGGGAGTGAAAACTAGTTTTATTAAAACTACTTAAAATTGTCTTAATTTTTTATAGATAAATTTGAAAGAATACGCAAACAGCATTCGCACTCATTAAATTTATTTAATAAGATCTCGTTTTATACCGTCATTTACGAAATTAGAGATAAATATTTAACTAGAATATTTTTAGCTCAAAATAAATTGGGAAACTTGGTGTTGGCACAAATATTTCTTAAGAACATATACTATTACAAATTTAAATACCTCGTTTATTTTCGAAATATTTTTTTTATCAAATAGCTATTCTAAGTAATTTAACTTTTACTCGTAAACAAGTACATTTGAATTATAGTCAGTTAAATATTTTAAATCTTTTCTGTGAGAAAATCTTGTTTATTAGTTCTATAAAAATGTTTGAATTATAAATAAATGTGGTATTATCAGGAAATATTTCAGTTTCCTTGTAATTTATTCAAAAAATATGCTTTAGCTGTGTTAAATGATCCCAGAGAATCAGCAAAAATTTCTTTTTCATTTTATCAGTTTTTTTTAATCAATTATATTTTTCATTGTATTTTTCTTATCTTTCATGTAGTGTTTTTTTTTCTTTTTTTCTGAATGCTTCGTCATATAAACTGTTTTAGACTTTGAATTCTCTATTTTTTTATAATATTAATTGAAATCAAAATAGATTTTAATCTATGATTAAATTTTGAATTAAAGTTTCTTTTTTTTCTAACAGGGCGCACTGAGTGAAAGTTTTGTACCATCATTTGCATCTGCTGGGAACTATAAATTAAGATCTAAAATATTGAAACACTTAAAACACTTATTGATCGTAATCTATTTTCGAATATTCAGAAAATTGATATTTTTTCTTATCAAATTTTCTGGTAAAGAATGAGATTAAAATTCTATTTCCAAGAAATTGATTTCCATACTGTCTCTCGCAACTTACTTATCTTTCTTGCGTTAATCCTAATAATTTTTCATAATTGTTTAAACTCTTTACATCTGTGTTTTTGTCATTAAATTTACACAAGCCTGTTGCATTAAATTTGATGAGTGAATTTCCTAGATACTACTTTGTAATTGCTTTTAGAAGTAAATTGAAAATGAATAACCATTTCAATTGAAAACTTACCTTGATAATTATGTGAAAGATTTGTATCACAGCGTAATGAGCAGTTATCAATTCTTTCGTGTAAAATCTAATTCTGGTTTAAAAGACCAATTTGCTGCTAATTATATTTTAACACGGTCGAGTTTTGCTTTCATCCAATTATTTGGTTACGAAAAATTATTATTTCTCTTAAACGTTAATTTAAAATGAATTGGATTATCCTTTGAATTTCTTTTGTTTTAATGAATTAAAAAATATATACCTAGTTTAAGTTTTATATTAATAAGCTTTTCATAATTATTTTAGAAACTCTGGTTACATAAAAATGAAATTATTGTCTTCAATAGAGTAATTTATTTTCAATTTTCTAAATTTAAAAATAGTTTTGTAAAATAAAAAGGTCGTTTTGACATATTCTTCACAAAGGATAAATAATTATATTTTTAATTTTTAAAAACAAATTTACTCTTTATGTTATTACTACTAAAAAGAAATATTTCAAGCTGGCAAATTCCGTTCACTTTAAATTACTAAATTGTTTGGTAATTTAGGATGGACTAAATTACTAAACATTATTATAACCTAACAATTTTAATTTTAAATTTATGATAATAATACCAAAATTTTGTGAATAGGAATTCAAATTTCTACACTCATAAATTTTTAAACTCGTGGAACAAAACTATTTTATGATTTCTCTAAATATCTAGAATGAGTCACTTGTGATAAAATTTTCAAACCTTATTTTTGTGTTTTTTTTCTTATATCACAAATATTTAAGGATATTGAAATTAATTAATTTAAGAACAATTTAAATTTATTCTTTCGGATTTGACTAAAACAATGATGAAAATTTTGAACACTTCAATTAATACGTATAAATGATAAATTTGAGCAAACGATGTATACATAACAAAATGCCTTTATGTGAAACAATGAAAAGTCGTCCATTGTAGCAATTAAAATTTACTCATTTAAAAAAATGATATTCTTAAAAACCAGAAATGTCGAACGCTTTGAAATTTATTGATTCCATTGCAGCGCATTGAAGAATCTTTATTTCAATACATCAGTCTTAACCTTTAAATACAGAGTTTTTACAATGCTCTATTTAGTGCTCTCGAATTAACTCGACTGTATGTGTTAAGGGGTTAAATAAATTATAACTTATATAGATATATATAATAAGATTCTATAAGATTCTATATATATATATATATATATATATATATATATATATTATAATATAGAATCTTATTACTTTATAGAATTTTAAAATTCTTCTATAAATTATTTATTGAAAAGTTTTAAAAGAAAATTTAATCAAGGATTTTACATAAGAACTTATTTCTGTTTTAAATGCATAGAACAGAAAAGTAGGTTGTCTGCCGCATGTTTATTTTTTTTTACGTGTTAGAAATTTCCATTCATCTTAAGGTTTAAAAATTTGAATTCAAACATTTTACTTAATTACTCCAAGTAATGATACATTCTTTGCAAATGAAAAACTTTTCCCAAATATTAGACAAGAAAATTTATTTAAATCAGGTTTGATTTGGGTTCTAGCTCAAGGTAAATTTTTTGTATACGAAGGGTAATTAACCGGGACATACATTATTTAAATAATGATAATGTAATAAATAAAAAATAAATAGATCAAAATATTAATTACGAAAATAAACTGTAATTATTAATTTACTGAATTTAATTTCAGTTATGATTCTTTTTCTCAAATGATTTCATTTCTTTTCAGTTAAGTTTAACATTCATTTTTCTAATCTTCGCTGACATTCACTGTTTTTTCTATAGAAAAGCGAAATTGTGTCACTATGGTACTGTAATCTCATTTCGCAAATTTGATATTGTGAAAAGAGGTATTTACTTGAAATTAAATTAGGAAATCAACTATTCTCATCGGGATAAATTACACAAATATGGGTGTTGATGAATTGATCTCATTTACTGATGCCAATACTGTAGAATAGTACCCCATTACCATAGTGCGGGCAATTTGGTTTAAATCCTAATAAAGATCAAATATAATCCTTTAAAATATCATGGAGAATTGCCATCATTTTAATCATTATTAGGCTTTAATCGATATCCTAAGTGGAATTTGTAAAAAGGCTCCCGGTATATTTAAATTTTTTTTGTTTATCAGAGAAATTTTAAGCAAATCTCCTTTGCTTCTATTTTATAAATATTATTTGTTTCAATCAAAAATTAAACCATGGCACAAATTATCAATAATTTATGCACGTATTCTTATAAATTAAAATCAAACTCATTTTAATTCCTCTTGCATAATTTTTAAGCAATCTTCAGTGTGTTATTGCTAATGATGATTAAGAACAATGAGCGAATGAAATTTTATACACGAAATTAATATTTACATCTACAAAACTTCTTGGCTTAAGACTAAGCTAATATATTATAGTAAAGAGTTTATTCTTCCAAGTTACATTATGGTTATAATAGTGTGAGCGGTTTCACGTAAAATGTAGAGAATAATAGGAATACCCTTTCGTTTGGAATTGTCAAATTGAGATCTATATTGACAAATAAAATGTAATTTCAGTATACGTGAATATAATTTGAAAGTTATAGTCGGAATTAAGAGAAAAAGCTCTAATATGATCCAGGTAAATAAATCATTTTATGGTCAGTAAAAATACATTTTTTGATATAATTTTTAAAGTGTAGTATGTAACTTCTTAAATATCTTTGCCAATCCATTCACTGAGATGCTGATGGATAAACAGAAAAGAATTTCATGTTCGTAATGATGATTAAATAGGAGATTTTTGACAAATTGAGCAATAAAAATTTTTTAATGAATGTGAGACAAAAGAGAAAATGTTTCGTTACTGTTATATGATTTGTATGTAACAAACTTGTGAGTTTATGAATTTGATTCACAATAAAAGACATTTAAAAATATTTCTTTAGCTAAAAGCATTAAAAAATAAAATTTCGGATTAAATATACTTGAAATACAAATCAAAGCCATATCTGGATAGTGATACATTTTGCTTACTCCAGCACATAAAAATTCTAACTTCGAATATGTTCTTATTGATTCATTTTCAACTAAAATCTAACACTTTACATAAATGAAAAAATTTTGGTTTTATAAGTATTATTTTGATGAAATTGATAATTTTTAGTTTCTTAGGTATTTCTTTCATTTCACAAAACAAAAAAAAAATCTCTGAGCGAAATTGTTTAAATTTGAGCATAAATTATGAAAAATAAAATGTCATCAAAATCTTAAGGATGTTTTTTTCCACTAGGTTTTTTTCCACTTAAGGATGTTTTTTTCTAATGTGATATCAAATTATACATAGCTCAGTTTTTTGATAGCAAAGATCATAAATTTTATGAACATAGAATTAGGACACTACCTGAATGACGGGTGAAGGCCATTGACAAAAACAATTGTATAAAGTTATTGTTTCAAAAAAAAATTAAAATTTTTCATCTTAATTTGATATCAATTAATTGCCATCCCAGTACATTTTTGCAAATAAAATCAACTAAAAAACTTTAAAATTACTTGGTTGGCTCTTTCATATTTATATAATTAAAACAGAAATACTTTAATTAAATGTCGCAGACATTTTACAAGGAAGTAATTTATAAGAGTGGGCAAGAAATCAATAAGCAAGACTATTTATTTTCATTTGAAAATAGAAATTTTCATAAAAAATGTTAAAAAGACAAAAGTCTAGAATAAGTTTTATAATAGAAAAATAAATAAATAATCAATTTGTTAAGGAAAACGTTTTTGATAAGTTTTCTCTCTATTCTCCATAATATAGTTATTTTCCTCATGAAAGTTTTAGTTTGTAGATGCAAATTTCTTTAAAATTTTTATCAAACTAGAGTGGGCATTTTTTTTCATATTTTAAAATCTAAATTTATTCAGAAAAATAAATAAAATACTTATCATATTATTAGAATTTAAGAAGTATTGAAGTTATATCTATAATAGTTATACATAAATATATATATATATATATATATATATATATATATATATATATATAGATGTTATATGCAGAATTTTATTAAATTCTGAGGAAATTTTGTCATTACGCAATTAATAACACTGTACCAAATCTATAGTTGAAGGAAATCTGTTACAGTCGAGTGATGTCCAGTAATGGCATTAGATTTTAGTATGATTGTGCCTTTACAATTTCTTTGAATACTTATGAGTGTTGTATGGAAGTTGAAGTGGCTTCAAGCTAAGAAAATTTGATATTTTGAGTGTGAGCGGATGTTTGGAGCTTATAAAACACAGCCTGCTGAATCAAGAAAAATCGATTTCTTCAAAGTAGCTAGATTTCGATTGAGGCGATCATCGTAAATTTTCGATGCAAAAAAGTTTATTTCTTTCTTTCATAGAAAAGTTATTTTTTATAGCGATCATCACTTAAATCTGTTTGCCTGATATCATTCTTTTCTCATGTGTGCTTTTATGCTGATTTACTGTCATGAAAGTCTCTTGGATTCAAATTTACTAACAATAAATAGATTTGAAACGAAGAGATATTTGCAAAAAAAGGAAAAAATCTTCCTTATAAGCTCATAAAATAAAACCTCACAAAAATACATTTTCTTTTTTCTTTTTTTCTTTTTTTTTTGGAAAAATGTAAGATTTATTATATAAAAATTTTTTTTGTATGGGGTTGATAATAAAGTTATTGACTTTTAAAAGGAATCTGAGTAAATATTGAGAATTTCTTTCAATTTACGTATGAGTATAAGAACAGTCATTTCAAGCAGCTTTTATTATATCAATATATTTTATATTAACTTATTTATATCGATATATTTTTGGTATTCTTACAATAAATTAATTGATGAAAGTAAGTGTATTGAGAGTGTTTTTGTAATAACTAACAATTAACTAACGCTTTGGAGCTGTTCAGGCACGTTGTGATTTCATACTATTATAGTCGTATCTGGATTATATTTACAGTTTTTGGATAAATTGTAGTTAAAAATAGTAAGAAAAATCACAAAATAAGAAAAATAGTTTATTTAATTTGACCTTTAGTGACACACACACACACACACACACACACACACACACACACACACACACA
>JAPDSC010052529.1:58102-77438 GCA_026290005.1 Latrodectus geometricus | reverse complement strand
ACACACACACACACACACACACACACACACACACACGCACGCACATCCAAAAACTCTCTTCATTATTAACAATTTACATTAATACATTATAGCTGTATAAAATAAACAATTCCGCGTTATTTATTTTCTCTGAAGTCAACAAACTACTATTGTTTATATAATATATGTAAATATATTTGTTTACACAAATGAAATTTTATCGTGTGGTTTTGGACCTACACATCCAATGGGAATATACGTTACTACATTTTTAATGCAACGATTCAAATCATATTATTACATTAACTCTTAAAAAGAAGTTTCGTTTCTCATTCTTCTGACATTATATATATAAATATATAACTACATTCATATATACATATATGTACAGAAAACTTTAATTATATATTTTGGATCTGCAAATTTCTTTCATGATTTATGGCAAACTGTAACATAAATTTATTTTAAAAATTTCCTATCATGGAAATTAATTGAACAATATAAATAAGAAGTACTGAAGAAAGTCTCACTTTTAAATTGGGTTTATTATAATTCAGTGCTCTAAAAAACGAAATAATTACGAATCTAGCAGTTAAAAATAAAATGCACCAGTTATAGGTAAATTAAAAAAAACGCCGAAATTTCAAAATGAATTATCTTACCCAATAATTAAAAAACTTCTGATAAAATTTATATACAATATTTCTTACAATTCTAAATGTAAAATGGACATAAATCTGTTTTTAATTAAACTGAGCAAATTTTTATGTCTCATTAAAATGCAAAACTTGATATTAATTTTTTTATGACTAGAACAATCATATTTAAATTGAAATTTAATCATATATATTGGAAAAATAATAATAAGAATATTTTATTCGCTAATTAATTAAGAAGGTGTGTTCATGTAATTACCTATATTATTGTAAAAGGGCCACTTGATTTCTAGATATGGGAACTATTGCAAGAAAATCCTCCACTGATTTATCAAATATGCTGCCTATTAATGAATTTCTTCACCATCCAGCAAAACCAGCTTGCAAAGATTTTTCACATTTTTAAATAAAAAGAGCTGTAGCAGAGTATTTTTCCAAGTTGCTGTCAAACGCAGAACACGCAATATTTTTCTGTCCTAAATTCTGCGTATAGAATAGAAAACGAACAGGTCTGTATGAAAAATAATTTTAATAACAGAAACTGAAAGTTATTTTATAGACTGTAGGGAGAATAGATTAAAAATATGAAAAATTAAAGTTTCATTTTAAAAATCTTCTAAAGGAGACTTATAAATTGAATTTCTGAAACCTCTAATAAATACACTATTAAAATGTGAATTTAATATTGCTTAGCAGTTCTTCACCGAAATATTTATTCTGATATTAAATTTCTTTTCACAATATTTTATAAAAATGTATTTAGAAATTATTTTTATGAGCAATTAGTCAATGTTTGAAAAGCCTAAATTATTTTTTATGATTATAAATAAAATTATAATTACTTTTAGAATGATAGTTTGAATTCGCGTAGTGTGTATAATATGCAGTGTTTATTTTAGTTAAAATATGCAAGCAAATATTGCAAAAAATAAACACATTAAAAATATTGTCTATTTTACATATAAAATTAAAGACGTTCAAAATGCTTTGTTTGGTTTTTTCATTGATTTGAAGTAAAATTTTAAATTGAATTCAAAACTGAAAATCACACAATTTCAAAGTCTTTTATGTATTAAATTTAAATCACAATATTTAAAATCATTTGATAGTTGTAGAAAGCATTCCTTTTTAAAAGTTATTGTAATTCAATAGTATATCTATGGGAAATGATTTCCTTTCTTATTTAATTATCCTTGATTTTTAAATGTTGCATTTGAATGTAAATAATATCAACGAAAAAATGTTTGATGTGAAAAAAATGAAAACAATTTCATTTGCATTAGATAAAAACTTTCAAATCATACTAATACGTTAAAAATTGCAAAACAAAGACAGTAATTTATAAATTGCATTTAATTATAAAAAGTTTTCAATATATTTTAAATAAATTATCTAAATTACTAATTAACTATAGAAACAAATTATGTGGAAAATATATAACCAAATATAAGTTTATAAAATGAAAATATCAAGAAAGGAATGCTTATTCTGCACTTAGAATATATTAATTTTAATAGAAAAATCACGAAACAGCAAGATAATCTTTTATTTTAAGAATCTTCTCTAAAACTCTTTAAAGTATAATTTGATTACTCTAGTAAAAATTCTCACTGTATTGATAATTTATTAAAATAATATTTGAGAAACTTTTGTAGTTGCTTCCCAAACTTTTTCGTTTATATATGACATCTTATTTTCTCAATTTGTAGCTAAAAAACAGCGATAAATCTCATCTCTAGAAACCATGCTAAAATCTTTTCACAGCATTTGTTCAAGTGTAATGAATTACGAGGAATATCAGGCATGTTAATGATATCCTTCAACCAATGAACAAATTTATGTTTCTCAGGAATTTTCTTGTTATCAAATAGCAAACTATCATTTATTATCTATTTAGAATATTTAGAAATATGTATGTGTAGTATTATTTATATGAATCTCAAGAAGTTTCTCATCAAGTTTCTTGATAATCTTGGTTTAAAAAGTCTCCTGGCTATTCATCATATTGATTTTTCAGTTTCAATGCAAAAGTAAAGCAAACTAAATAATTTATATGATCTTCTTCTTGAGCTTGTCAGATATGTGGCACCTCTGCATTGTTGCATTTTGTACCATATTTATATGATAATTATAATGATTTTATTCAACACAGAATAAAAATTATTTAGTGAAACTTAGAGAATCAATTCATTGCAACTATTCATTTCAGAAAATTTCTAATATTTTGTAATATTTGATATCATAAATATCTAACTCTCAAATGTCTTGACACGAATAGAAACTCATGGCTCAACAATATTTATTATTTGTTGACAAGAGTTATGCATAATTTTATCATCCATATAATCTTTTATTTCCATCTTTATTAAAAATCTTACAATTTAAGATAAGTACATTTTTTACTTCAGTTTTCACAAAACTGTCTTCCAAAGTTATTTAAGTCACTAGAGACTTTTGTTGCAGTTACTGCTGTTTTCTTTATAATTTTTAGCTGTGTGAAAAGAATATAATTAATATTTTTTAAATTATGAAATTAGAGTAACAATTATTTAAATAAAGTAAACTGTTTATTGTGGTATTGTTAAAAAATTTAATTATCATTAGATGCTTTTGACAAAGAAATGTAAATATTTCAATTAGTGATTTCAAGTGACAAGTTGATGCTTTTAATTAAGATATGGTAGGCCTAGAAACGCGTGCACTTTGAATTGTTAGAATGATGGAACAAGTTAAATCTATAGAAACATGTTACAGCTTTTTTGTTTTCTTTTTGATTTGCTTGTCTTTGTAAAGTGTTGGGATACCATTGATTAATGATTTTTGCTGCATCATAGAGTTTTGTATAAAAGTGTATTTAAAACTATGTGGCGACATGTCTTTTGAGAATATTCCTGAAAACTGAATTTTTAGTTTGAGGATACAGAAGAAACACTTCACAAATATTCTACATACATCTTAAGTCCCAAAAATGTTACAATTTTAAAATGTGATTATCACTACACTTCCCACAGAGGTGAAATTTATTAGTTTAAATTTTACAAGTACCCAATCAAATTCAAGATTTCAATCTGAGAGAATAACTCAGAGAAGAGTTACATAAGGCATTCATAAAATTTAGTAAACAAAATATGTATTATATATAAATATTAATTTTTAACAGAAATACATCTATGTAGGTAAAACAAATTATTTAATAGATCTCTTATATATGTTATTTAATATTTTTCTAATCAAAATTTTATTTAGTAAAATATTGATAGTATAATAAAAAATAATTTACTAAGTAAATATAAAATTTCTTTGTTGCAAAAATTTCTTTGAAGAAAGGAATAAATATTTGAAATTATTTTTGAAAATATTTTCCGTTATGTATTTACATTTAATTTTTGAATTTTTTAATAATAAAAATACTAGTTTGGGGTAAAATTAATCCACTATTTTTTCGGCAGACGTTTGTAGTGATTGATATCTCGCAAGGTATCTATCAAACAATTTCAGATTTTTGCTCGTTGGAAAAATGACATTTGACACTAAAATGTTCTCCTGCTGTTTTTTGGTTGATTAATTCAGTTTGTGAGTACAAGGTTTTAAAAATGGAAAACAAATAGAAAATTTGATACATTTTAGTTTTTCTTTCATAATGGCGAAAATACTAGCCAGGTGGCTAAAATTGTGAAAGGTGTTTATCATCCCATATAAGAATGTAACAACCAGTTATGTGCAATTTTGGTTTCATCTATTCCGTTCGGGTATTTTTGATGTTAAAGATGCACCTCGCATGAATACCTCATCCACGAGAATGTCTATAAAATATAAAAAAAAATTATCAAAGTTGACCGCATGTGAGCAGTTGTAGCTTCGCCCAAGACCTAAAAATCTACATGAAAACAGTTTTAAATCTTTTTACAAAGTGAATTCGAAAGAAGTTACATTAAGTTCATGTAAAAATAATGGATTTCTTTTTCTCCAACTTAATATATATATATGTTAACAAAAGGAAACTTAATAATCATAAGAATTTATAATAATTGAATATAGATTTGTCGAGAAATATTTAAGTGTTATTTCATAATTGAAATTTTAACATTTACTCTAGGATTACTAATCAGAAAGAATGTCTTCTAATCATTTAAATTGAGTTCTGTAATCAATTCTTGATAAAAGATACTTACATGAAAAATCTACAAAATTAATCGGTTGATTATTTTATTAGTTATCTTATTTAAGAATGTCTTAAAAATGTGCAATTACTTCAGTATACTCCTCCTGTAAATATCCACTATTATGTTTCTTTATTTGAACATTTGAGTACCAGTTGAGTCCTTTTTAAATAAAAATGTTTGTGCCTATATAAGCATAATGTGGTTAATTAAACCTTGATCTTCTTAATAAAGTGAAATAGTTGTGTTTCATGACTAACAGAACATCGTATGTCAAACAAATGAAATTAGACCTTCAATATTTTTCTTGCTGGTTGATTCAGAGAAGCCCTGAATAGTTTTATACTTCCACTATGGTGATGAGGTCGACACCAGAATTGGCACAATTCTCTTTAAACTTAATGCTGCAACTACAACATACTACAACGAAAGAGGAAGACTCGATAATTTGAAAAATTAATATGAATCTACCCTCTCAGCTGAAATCTTTTGATTAAACCCACTACTTTCCTGACAAAAATAGGATGCCTTTAAGTAGTCAAAACTCACTATTTATTTACGAGTCCAGTGTTTTTAATTAATAGGTATACAATTTTGGACGAAATAAATCTCACCCAACAATTTATGTTTTGTGTTCTGAAGTTTTTACAGCACTGCTGAGAAATATATTTCATCATTACTTCTTAGCTCTAAATTCAAAACTTATAGTTGTATAATACATTTTGACATATACAGAGAATTGACCTATGTGTAAAATATTCTGAACTGTAACATTAAATTTATTATACAGTGAAAATTAATTTATATAATTGTAAGGTTTGACTTAAACCATGTAGTCATATTGCTGACAAAATTTCCTTTCACTTGCAGAATTCCGTTAGCATCTTATTCAAAGACTTTTAAAAATTATTATGGAACTGTTACTGAAAATAACATTTACATAATCTTTTTATAAAATTACAATTATTTCTTAATTTTTAATCATTAGAAATGGTTCAGATTTATAGATGCTTTAATTAGTTCTAAATGAAGAAAATATTTTCCAAATATCTTTTATATTTCTTCGATTTATCACTTCCTGTACAAATGGATTTTATTTTCTTGAGATTATAACACATTATTGTAAAATATATTTTTATAAGTGGAAAAAAGTATGAAAACCTATCTTGAAGTTTTGTCATTCTTAAAAAGGAATGCAAATTTCTTTCTAAATTTTACATTCCATCATGTATATCTCTTAAATGGTACTAGAAATTTCGGAACTTTTACAAGAAAACCGATTCCCTTAAAACAGTTCTTATAGAATTTTCACTCAAATAAGCAATATAATTTTTTTTTAGAATTCCATGTATGACATTTATAATGTAAAAAAATTCGTTTGACAATTTCAATTTTAGCTTATTCACTTGCGAAATTGAATATTTTCAGCTGTTTGTCAGGGGGGAATAGGAAGTTATACTTTTTCTTCTTATTGCACCCCATATATTTCATAGCCTTTATTGAAAAAGGGAGACACCACTATGTGGTTTCAGATCTGCTTGCTCAAGGAGAGGGGAGATTCTGAATTGTTGTTTTGTTTGACTTCTTGTCATCATAGCGTTTACTTTTTGGGTCTCTTAATTCGTTCTGTCATAAGCTCTGAAGTTCTGGTTCCTGTCAAATAATATTCCTAGATCCAATTTTGTCCTAATCTCAACACTTCGGGAAAGATTTTATTAAATATTTTTTTACTAGTTTTATCTTAGCCACTAGAAGGATATCAAATGCTTATATAAGACTATTTGACCCAGACAATTTCATCGATTAGCAATTGGTTTTTTTTTAGTATCAATTAACTGTTCCAATTGTAATGTCAGCATCTTCTAGCTAAGTTTCTAACCTTAGTAATTCTATTATAATAGCTTAAGAATAAATAGTGTTACTGTTTTATTTAAGAATGGAATGGAAAAATTAGTAGTTTACTTAAAAATGAACAGCAAATAAATGAAACAAGCTAGGGAACAAGAGGCTCGTAATACTTCACTGTAGAAGATGAGAAATGGATTAAGAGATATCGTGATATTTATTGAATGGATAACGAGATATCGTGCTTTTTAAAATCAATTTTAATAAAATAAATTGATAAATTAGGAGTTAAAATCAAAACAATAAAACATAAAGCAGCGTTTATTTTACCAAACTAACAAGAATTGTGTTGAAATTTTGAGGTCTCAATTAAGTTTTATAATTTCTATATTTAAAAAATAATTTTTTTTAATTCACATTTTCCAAACTTTTACTTATTATTAGTCATTTCAGTAATTTAAGAATTTTTTCACTCCATTTCTTTAATATTAGTATATGGAATTCAAATTGTACTATGTAAAATGCGGAAAGCTAAGTTTCAAATAATAACTATAAATTAATTGAAACAAATGAAAAATTATTTAAATGGAATTCTATAAATGTGCACATTCAGCTAGAAAGTAACTAAAAGTAACAAAAATAATTTGAGATAAATTAATTTCATTTAATCATTCTGTAATATGTACTAAAGATTTATTACTAAAATTTAATGAGAAATCAATTATCCGAAAGTATTGTGAATCAATTAGAGAAATTCTAATTCCAGTCATTAGATTAGCAATTATTGAGAATAAGTGAAACATTAATATTGATTCTTTAATTGAATCATATCTTAAGAATATAATCTACGTCTCAAATTAAATTGTCCTTTTAAGCAAACAAGATCTAGAACTTTTAACATGTTGGCTCATATATAATGAATTCATAGAAAGACATAAAATGGAGTCAACATAATGAAAATCGATTCTGCTTTCATCTAAGGAAAGAGTCATTTGATAATACACAAACACACCGGAAGATGTTTGTGCATCATCAAATAACTCTTCCAAATCAATTTTATGTCATGTAATTAATTTGCAATTAGAACTTTCATTTTCATTGAATCAAAATGCTATGAAGTTAATGAATTTGGAGATTAGAACCCCGAAAAAAATCAGCAAATAGATCAAGATTATAAAATTAAAGACAGCTAAATAAGGAAGAAAAACTTGGCCTAACTTGTAAGATAAATAGGAATTAACAGTTGCTCTGTTTATCTTCCCGTATTTTCTAAGAAACAAGTAACTATTGGTTATAGGGAAAGACATCTTACAATCTTCTTGACAATATATACAATTTAAAATGATTGAAGAAATTCCACTTTTAAGAATCAACTATGAGAAACATATCGATGAATAATTTAATTATAACTAATTTCTAAACTTTTAAGGAATGTATTCAATTTAGATGATAATTCAAGCTAAATTTTATGCTTCTTAAATATTGAACTCAATGTTTTTTGAGCTCCAAGTTTGGTTACTTAGATTATAGAATAAAGTATTGTGAAAAAAAGTTTCACTTAAAATATTACAACAATACGTATATAATATCATAAAATATTGTTTTATATTGAATAACAATTTTTTACAGATTATTATTTTTCAGTCATTTATTGTTTAAAACATATTACAATTAATAAAATGTTTATTTTACTATCATAACCAAATTAATACTTTCAAAAACGTTGCTAAAACTTCTCTAATTTAAGCCTTATTTGTTTATATAAGCTGATATTTATATACAAACTTTATATTTTTGTAATATAAAAAAAAGAATATCAACTTCATGTTTTCTCGAAAAAGATGCAGTTAATTTTACTATATTAATGTGTAAATGCATAACTCTCCAATTAGAAAAATATTACAAGGCATATTTTAACAAAACAGTTATTTTTATAAAAAAAATAATCTAAAAATTTAAATTCTACTGATTTTACTGTGATAATTGGTACAAATTTCCGTTCATTTACTATTAAACATATTCCTGTAATCATGAAATATTGAAAAATGCACCATATCTGTTGGTTAAACTTATTTTAACATCATTGAATATTTGTTAATCATGAGTTTTTTTTTTATCTTTTCCATGTAATCGTATATTAATACAATTAAAATTTTCAAAGTCATTAGTTTGAATTTATTTCAAACTAATGACACTTATTAATTGATAACATAGATCATAATCAATATTATTATATTTGATTATGATCTATGTTATCAATTAATAAGTGTTTATCTGTTTTTCAAATGATTATTAAATGGAATGAAAGTACACAAATCTAATGTAATTACGAAACTTATTAAATATGTCACTGACTAAAATGTGGTTTATTTTATTAATTGAAATAGTATCCTTGATTAATTAAATAAACCTGTATGGCGGTACTTGTTTCAACAGTCACTGTGCTGATTTGCTATATATATTATTATATTATATATAGCGAATATAAGATATATATATATATATATATATATATATATATATATATATATATATATATAGATATATATATATATATATATATATATATATATATATATATATATATATATATATATATATAAGTAAAGGTATCCTTATAATAGCATTCTTTGTAAACACTCATCAGATTGATTAGCTTAAAGTAATGTATAATTTTTAATATATAATTTTTTTAAATATATTTATACTGTTATTCCAAATAAATGTAATTTGCAAATTTAGTATTTTCCCAAAATTTAATGTTTCAACTGAAAGTTATGTTTACAGTTTGTATAGGTAATAATAAATTTCATTCTTATTTCCTTGATATTTTAAGTTTAAAAAGAAAATAATAAAATGCTTGGAAATTTATATTATAAATTATATGTATTTAGTTTTAAATAACTTTTTATTGATAAGAATTGGTAAATGAACATTTATTGTTTTATAGTTAAATTAAGTTATTCTCAAACTTTTGGGTTTGATTATAGTTTTAATATAGAAACAAAATGAGTTATATTTTATACAGGCATAGAATAATTGCTATATTGTTATGAACTGCATTTGGAAAATTTAGACGGATAAATCAATCTTATAAAGAATAATTTAATATAGTTTTAGTTGCAATTTTCAGCAAACAATTCTATTTATAATAAAATTGTCAAACATTTGGAAAATTTATTATTTAAATAAACCAGCGTGGATGAATTATAATAATAATAGATTTTAGATATAAAGATTGAAACAAGAAAAATGTCTTCGTTTATTAAAATATTTTACAAAATGGAAGTCCTTTGTATATACACAAAAAATATTATCCACTCTATTGAAAACGGTCATTCATGTTTTATGGAAATGCTTTTCGTTGTAAATTCATGTCCATAAAAATAGTATTTTATATGGTGATTCGAATCGATTTGATAGCCTTGCTTCTTTATAATAGTTTGACTGTTCTGTGAAAATAAACGTTTCGTATAAAAACATGCCGATATTTTCTTATTTCTCATGGCGAATTGCCAAAAAAACTTTCCAATGCTCTAAAATATTTCCAAATACGTGTTATCAACAGCAAGACACACTACTTAAAATGAAATATCTTCAAACATTTTCACAAAGATAACTTTAAATCCAATATTTTTCTTCAAGTTTTTTTAGTCAATATTTTATAAATTAACAATAGTCGATTTTGATCAGCAGTTTTATACAAATTCATTTTTTTTACATTTAACTGTAATAGAGTTAATTAATATCAATTAACAATTTCTTTTAAAAGCTTATGACCTTTGCCGTAAATTTTAAAAACTTTTTTTATATATTTTGCCTTTCATAAAATGAATACACTTATTTGAGGGAAAGTAAATATTTTTGGGAAAAATAATGATTTTCTATTTCAAAATATGTTTGAAGGTTTTATTTTAAAAATAGTACAAAAATTTTTCCAATATTTTAAATTCTAAAAAAAATTCTAGGGTTTTGTCTATAATTTTAATATAAATTTTTGTAAAATAGATGAGATTTTTCTAAATTGAAAAGTTAAATGATTTACCGTTTTCTTGTATTTGCAGCATAACTTCGGGTGGGATAGTTCCAATTTGAATGTTATGGTTAACGTGTCATATTAGAGGTTTTTATATTGAAAAAATTCCATTAATTTTTATATTAGAAAAATTCTATTTACCATACCTTGCTCAAATTATTATTTTTCCTGATTTATAATTTACAAGAAAAATTAAAATTTTAAAAGCATTAGAAAATAATTAGAAAATAATAAGTTTAATGTTAAATTTGATAAATTGAAAAAACTCACACTTTGCAGAAATATTTATAATATAAAATATTATTTATCAATAATTTTATCAATATAATTTATCAATAAGAAGATTTATTTGTAAATAATAAGAAAAGACATTCATGAAGCGATATCAAAAAAAGTAAATATAAGACAAATATTAAAATTGTTACTTTTCATTATAAATAAATTTAAAATATCTGTGAAAAACGTATAATTAATATAATATATTAAATGACAGAAGTTAAAATTTTTGAATTATAATGATGAATAGATGAACACATGCTTTTAAAAATAGTGAAATAAAATGACGAAAATATTTAAGGTAAATTTATTTCTTAAAATGGAGCTTTTAACCTGAACTAATCGTTACACTTAAAACGTATTTATAAAATAAACATATTTTTTAGTTCCTAATAAATTAAAAAGGTATTAAGAAATAAATTCAATGAAATATCATCTTGAAAAGTACATAAATAAAACTTGCTTCATTTTTACAATAAGATAGATATATATGAACATTATCCAAAGGAAAAATCTTAGTAGAGAAACGCTTAATTCACATAGATTGCTTTAGCATATAAATTTAAAAAAAAAATACCTTAATTTTTATCTGAAAACTCCCAGTTAACGGTTTAAGGGCAAGCAGTCATACGGTTTACTTTTACTTAAAGATTATTAACCAACCTGTTAATCAGAAACTTTATGTTATCTTAAATTTCAAAATAACACATATGCAATGATGTTTTAGTTTTCTATTTCAGAGAGAGAGAGAGAGAGAGAGAGAAGAAAATTTTTATGTTATCTTTCATTTAAGGTAGTATCATTTTTTTAAACACAATCCTTTATAATTACTGTTAATATGAAATTTCGTAAATTAAAATGAAATCAGCACAAAAATTATTATTTAATTATAACTTCTATAGTTTCGTCTACATATGTCCCACGTGAAGAAATTTTAAGTGTTCCGAATTTATAGTTAAAATTGTCTACTTTTCACTTGTTTGAATTCGGAGATTTTCAGTGTTAACGAACATATAAATGAAAAAAAAAATAAATGGAAACAGTTAAGTGTAGAAGATGATATGAGAGTTGCGTTGTCACTTTTACGATCAAATGTAATTGAAACTATCAAAAAACTAAACTCAAGTTTCTTATTAAAAGTATCCTTATTATTACATTGTAATTAATAATTTAAGAAAAGTACCGTTATTTTTGAAGCATATATCATATTATTTTATTTTGCATATTATCATCATAAGCTATTTTACCCAATGCATTATAGATAAGTAAACAATTTTTTAACTTTTCCTTGTGTTCCGCCAAATTTTGCAATCGTAAGAAGTGTGATGTGACAAAAAAAGTTGAGAATCACTGCTCTAGTGTTATATTTTGTATTAAATGGTAATCTGTTTCTTCTGTGTGGCACATACAGAAAAAGCTGGTTTAGTAATATTTGTCACTCATGATATGTATAACTAAGGCTTTTGAATATTAATAATTACATTTTTAATAATTGAATTCTTGTAGGTATATTTTTTACAAGAAATGTATTTCTGGTGAAAAAAAAATCAAAATCAAACTTGTACAATTTTGAGCATGATAATTGACATGGATAACATACAATGATATATCACTTTCTTATATTATTATATTTTCTTACATTATCGCTTTCTTATATTATTATATTTTCTTACATTATCGCTTTCTTATATTATTATATTTTCTTACATTATCGCTTTCTTATATTATTATATTTTCTTACATTATCGCTTTCTTATATTATTATATTTCTATATATTAGATTGGGGAAAAAAGAATCCATTATTTTTACGTGAACTTTATGTAACTTCTTTTGGATTCACTTTGCAAAAAGGTTTAAAACAGCTTTCATGTAGATTTTTAGGTCTGACGCGTTACGACTGCTGACATGCGGTTAACTTCGATCATTTTTGATATTTTATAGGCATTTTCGACGATGCTGTATCCACATACGAGGTGCATTTCTAACATCAAAAAACCCGAACGGAATCAACGAAACAAAAATTGTACGTAACTGGTTGTTACAGTCTTATATAGGACGATAAACACCTTTCACAATTTTAGCAACCCTGCTATCTTTTTTGCCGTTACAAGAGAAAAACGAAAATATATCGAATTTTCTGTTAGTTGTCTTCCATTTTTAAAACCTTGTACTCGTAACTGAATTAGTCAAACAAAAAAATCACAAGAGGATATTTTAGTGTCAAATGTCACCTTTCCAACGAGCATAAATCTGAAATTGTTTGATAGATACCTCACGAGATATCGATTACTACAGACGTCTACCGAAAAAATAATGGATTACTTTTTCCCCAAACTAATATTATTAATATATTCTACCGCATAAATATTGAGTGATGAACGGTTTGATAGTAAGATTAAAGGGAAAAAAATTGCTTAAAATAAGTGCAGTCATTTTTATATTACTATTTACATGCAGTTTTGATATAAATTACTTATTTCTTTGCTTAAAATAAATAACAAATACAATTTATAACAAACAAATTTCAAGCATTAAATTTTATCTTTTTAAGTAAGAATAATTTTAAACAATTGTTTAAAGGGAAGAAAAATTTAGATAAATAAAAAATAATTTAGAAATTTTTAATTCATTACTTTTGGCAACGTAATTTTAAACATTGGAGTAAATATATATTAGATAAAGTAAATGTATGTTGTATGATGGCTAGTGTTTTGCCTAATACTTATTTAAACTTAATTTAGCTATATATATTTAATTTTTTAGGTAATAAGTGTACACAGACTTATATTGAACTATGAAGGGCATTTTAATCAATAATATATTGATTAGGAATATTTTAATATTAGGTAGAAAAGCATTAACAAATGTAATTTGAAAAAATTAAATTCTTTAGCTGTATTCTGAACTTTTGCAATGTATGTTATATATGTTTAGACATTTAGGGTTTCTTCAGTGTTAGTTTTCGTGTATATAAGGAAATAGTTACTGTTAAATAAAATATTTAAATATAAAATTAAGCTTTTTAAGAATTAATTCTTGATAAAAAGAATGAAGTAAGGTTTACTAACTTTTAAAAAAATATTAATAACTTATTTGATAAGAAGATCAAAGTTTACTTTTAAAATATTTTTTATCATAATTAGAAAAAAATCAATCGTATGCAAGAAATTATTCTACAAAATAAAAAAGAAAAAAAATTTCTTACTGTACAATTGATTACTACTTAAAGAAAATTTTAGTCTCATTTCTAATTTTTTAATTTATGCATCATGTATAAATGAAAAAAAGAAATTACGCTGCAATTTCTTGTTTAAAAAACAATTGTTTACAAAGTTGTAAAAAATCCAAAGAGTAATACAGAAAAGTGAAAAAATACTTCTTCACAAGTATTCGTCTTTAAAAAAAAAACTGTTGTTCACAGAATTGTAAAAGAAACCACAATTTAAAAAGTACAAAAAGGAGAAAAATATTTTTTCTGAAATATGAAAAACTTTGATTTTAATCAATATTTTTTAAACTTTCATTCTTGTTGCATTGTATACATTAATGAAACTGTAACATTGTATGAGTTAAGATTCTTAATTTTAAAAGTTACTTAAAAGCTAAAAGTCATTCTAGAAATAAATCTCGATAAAATATTCATCATGTTATTAAAATATTAATAAATGTTGGAATTTAATCGTCCATTTAAAAGTGTTTTGGCAATAATTAATTTTTGCTTGACGTATCTGCAAAATATTTCTTTCCTCGAAATATTAGTAGGGATTTAAATTTATAGAGTTTAAGTATTGGTTATAAACGGATAAATATTTTGGATTTCTAGTTATGAAATATTATCACTAAACGAGTTTGCTTTAAACTTATCACTAAAATGAAGTTAAACCATTGAAAGTCTGAAAAAATGTAAAAAATTAAATTTTGTAATAGAATAACTGTGTCTGTCACTTGAGAAATAAAATGAAAAAAGTGCACACACACAACCGTCATACGTCAATAATTTTGCTTCCAAAGTAGATAATTCCTTTTTTTCTTAAAAATCAAAATTCTTGTATACCCATGAGAGTTTATTGGCATTTAAAGTAAAGGTAAACAATAACTAGATCTGAGGTTATATTATTCAAACGTATATTATAAATAAATTCAAATAAAAATTATTTTAACTGCATAGTAAATTTCGCGTAAAGTTCTATGCCATTTTAAATGGCTCATCCATACTTATCGGTTTATTGAACACCATTTTTGCACTTAACAAGTTCGCTAAGGATTTTCGTACGTTTCACGATAATAAATATTTATAGCTTTCTGCTCCATTTAATGGCAACACTTTTCGATATTTTTCGCTTCATTTATTATAAAAGTGTAGAAGAAACCATAAGTTTATATTTTGGATGCTGCTGATTTTTTTTAAAAAATTCTCTTTAATTTAATATTTAGCAATTTATATACTTCAATTCACACTGCTAAAAGTTCGAAACTTTTTGCAAAATTTCCTCATAATTTAATTCCTTTTGATGATTATTAATAGTTCGCTGTAACTTCCTTCATGCAATTTACTGACTTGTATTTAAACCAGCTTAAATTGAGTTGGGAGATGCTTATTTCTATTTGACTTATGAAAGGATGCATTTAAAAAAAGAATAAGTAGTATGACATAATACTTGAGTTAAGAATTTAGAAAACAAACATATAGAATTATACTGTCTATTTTTGCAAAATAATTCTTAAGTATGTTTTTATACTGATAATTCGGATATTTTTCCTAAGATTTAAACTAAAAAATAGATTTTTTCTGCTCTCAAATCTTCAATCACTGGAATAAAAATTAAAAAAAAATTGATAAATCAATTTTATTCTGTTAATTTAAATCTGATTTTTACAAATTTAAGTGAATAAAAATAATTTACGCTATAGATATTGTTGGCAAAGATAAAAAATACTTTTGTGTTTTCAACACACATGAATACTATGTTTAAAAAAAAAAAAAAAAAAAAAAAAAAAAAAAAACCCTTTATAAAATTTTCTCTACTCACTAATTTTATAGCTTTTAAGTAATTTGTTCTTGAATTTATGACTTGGATTTTAAAAACAAAACACACTAATCATGCGCATACCTTTTGTTATTAAATATATTGCTCAACTAAATGAAAAAAGCCTTTATAGATTTAACTAAGTAATCAAATTTAACATTAACTAAGGTTCTAAAAATCAGGAATAATCCTTATTCTTAATTTGATAACGATCAAATGAAGCAGTGTCATCTGTAAACATTGTGTAAAAATTGTGCAACATCCTAATTTTTAGTGCTTAAAAATTCTTCAAGCAATTTGTTGTTCTTATTAATTACTTTTAACAGTGTACATTGATCTGACGTGAGGTCAAGAACTGTTGAAGTAAAGAACTAGAACTGTTCGAAAAGTTCAGAGAGTCTAACTTCATTTAAGTATATTAGTTAAGTTTTAAAAAAATATAGGAATTTACTGAAATGAAATAAAAATTAAATATATTCATTACAAGCTTTCACAAAGATTTCTTAATTGTATTAATAGTTCAGTTCTGATAAAAAGAATGCAATGTATTTTATTGTTTTTTGCTCTTAAAGACAAGGTTCTGATGAAATTTATATACTTAGTAAAAAATCTATTTCTTCACTTGGTAAGAAGAATTAATATTTTTGGTTTTGAGCATTTAAAGAAAGCATGTAGGTTATTCTTGATTCAAATCTATAACTCATATACAGAAATTCTTGATCATATTTTCCAAATATTATTGTGAGCAATGCTTCTTAAATATGTAAAAACAATAGAAAGATGCTTAATGCACTTTTATACAAATAAAATCATTAATGACTTTATTTGTATAAATATAGTCATTAATGAATTTATTTGTATAAAATAAAGTCATTAATAAACGAATACGAATTATAAAGTGACAAGAATATTAATTTTGACACTTAATAATTCGTATTTCTATTTCACATATTATTTGATAGGCCAAATTCAAAAAAAAATATTAATAAGTAATTACATTACACAATTCAAAAAATATATTTAAGTAAGTAAATATACCTACCAACTGTAATTGATATTTTTGATTTGCTTTATTGCTTATTTTGAATTTAAAAAAAAATTATTTTATTGAATAATTATTACCTTTCTAAATTCAAATCGATGTAAAGAAATTTTCGTTTCTTTTTAATGTTTCTTATTTATATATTTAGAAACGATTGTAATTTATTATTATACATTGAAAAATATTAAATGAAAAAGTCTGGTGATACATACTGACATATATTATTATTAAAAATCTTTAAGGAAGCAAATGCACAAATTTCTAAAAGTAAGCTTTATAAAATCTCATAAAAATAAATAAAATGTAAATTTGAACAGAAATAAATAAAAATCCCTTTTGAAACATTGGCATACTTTTTCTGTTTCACATACTGAGGTTCACAAATAGAATTTTCTCCTTCTAGGTATATGTTTTAAAGGTAACGTCTCATCTTAATGAAGGTAATTATTAAGTGAAACATTGGAAAACAAAGAAATCAAAAGAACCTATTTGAAGCTTAAATGTTTAATTTAAGGAATGAATCGTTTGTTTTTCGAAATATACTGCATTATAATTAAAGCATCCTTGACTTTATTTAAGAGGATAATTTCCTTTAAAAAAGCTAGTGGATTCTATAGTGAGATTTCAACCTTTCACTTTCTCAACCATTCTTGAAAACTTATAAATTCCATATATATATATATATATATATATATACAGGGTGATCCAAAAGTCAGGACGAACTTTAAAAATGAATAATTCGAAAACGAATCACGATACAAAGATGCGGTTTGCACCAAATGGATGGAAAAGAAACCGGGTTTTGTGTGGCAATGAAAAAAGAAATAGTTCTGTTGGCCACCAACAGATGGCGCTGTCAGATTTCTGATGTAGGATTATGCAAAGCAACAAACGATATAATAAGAAGAAACTGCAGCAGGTAATGGTAATCGAAGCTGATATGCATCGAAATGCTGTCCATAGTTGAGAAAGCCCTCTTAGTTAAACTGTTTTATAAGAATTTGGAAAGTGCCATTGCGGCATTGCGAGCATATCGCTACATGAAGGATATGCGAGGCAGCAAAGGACCAATAACGTCTTCTGCATTGAACAAAATTGTGAAAAAATTTAAAGCTACAGGTTCTTTGGCGTAACGTCAAAGAAGTGGACATCCCTCAACTGCAGCTGCTGTTGCTATGACAGTGGAGCAGACGGTGCAAGGCATATCAGCGGTTGCTGCACATGGGGAGTGCAGTGCTCGAGAAGTTTCGAGGCAGACAGGAGTGTCGTACGGAAGTGTCTGGAGAGTGCTGCGAGTAACTTTGCAACTGTATCCCTACAAGTTGCAACATAACCAAGAACTGAAACCTCCTGACTTCGACTCTCGCCGACATTTTGCGAATTTGGTCTTCAATAAGATGTAAGAGCAGCACGACTTGCTTTACACAGTGCTTTGGACAGATGAAACACATTTCACACTCTCTGGCGCTGTTAACACCCACAATTGTCGAGTGTGGACCACAGAAAATCCACATGCATTTATTGAGGTACTCTTGCAACAGCCTAAAGTGACGGTCTGGTGTGGCTTCACTGCTGATTTCATAATTGGTCCATTTTTTTCGAGGAAGTCATACAGACAGGTTTCCAAACAGTTTCTGTCACCGGTAAGCGATATCTAACTCTGTTACAGAACAGCATTATTCCTGAACTGCAAGCGCGACAGGCACTCCAAACAGTCACCTTTATGCAAGATGGAGCACTACCTCATATTGCTCTGCCTGTGCAACGCCTGCTACGCTCAACATTTGGGGAGGATCGCATTATCAGTCGCTACTTTAATTTAGCATGACCTCCAAGATCTCCCGATCTCACACTCTGTGACTTTTGGCTGTGGGGCTTCTTGAAGTCAAAAGTGTACCGCGACCAATCGGCATCACTAGCGGCACTGAAAGATGCCATCCGCCAAAATGTGTCTGCCATAACGCAGGAAATGCTACTAAATGCTGTGAATGGTGTGGTGACTCGTCTCACAGCTTTACTTCTGAATTATGGACAACACATTGAACATTTACTGTAGTAGGTACTAATTAACTGTAATTAATCTGACTTCATTAATCAATTTTTCATTTGTAAATCATCTTTTGTTGCAATAAAACACTATAGCGCCATCTGTTGGTCGCCAACAGAACTATTTTTTTTCATTGCCACACAAAACCCGGTTTTTTTCTCATCCGTTTGGTGCAAACCGCATCTTTGTATCGTGATTTGTTTTCGAATTATTCATTTTCAAAGTTCGTCCTGACTTTTGGATCACCCTGTATATATATATATATAT
>JAPDSC010052529.1:39284-56327 GCA_026290005.1 Latrodectus geometricus | reverse complement strand
TATATATATATATATATATATATATATGTTTAAGAAATATAATAAAAACTTCACAGCTCTTTCTTACAGAAAAGATCTAAAATGGTTATAAATCAAGTGACCCATCTATTGTATTTAGATTTGAGAAATGAATGCATCCCTTGAATATTATTTCAACTAAGATTATATGTTTATGAATCGTTCTTTTTGAAAAATTAAAATTTCATTTAAATCATTAGCAATATACTGTAGGAAAAGTGATCTCTCAAATTATCCTACTATCATGTATAATAAATTTATCTTTATTAGTTTAATAAGTTATTAATTGTTGCTGAGGCTAATGTACCTGATGAGCTTCTGTAGATTTTTAATTTATAGATACTATATAGAATTGCATGAGAATATGAATTGCTAGTTAAACTCTCCTTATGAGAAGATTAAGATTAATAGTTAACAATTTACAGAACCGAATATAATCATTAATTACATATAAAAAAAAACATTCACAGTTTAATATAGAGATAAGAAATTTAATTACCCGATTACGTGATAATATATTTATATATATATATATATTCCAGTTTGAAATTTCTAACTTTGTAAGTAATTTTGCCCTCATTAAATATTTTATATTTCAAAATTTATATAGATACAGATAAAGTTTGAATAACAAGAACGATAAATTTTTTAAGAATTTTAATATGGAGGAAAGGAATTCCTGAAGCAGTTTCAGTGGAAAATTAACTTTATTGATTCAAGCTTAATTCAAGCTTGTGACATTAAAATTGAATCAATGGAATTTAACTTCTGTATGTTTATGATTTTCATTTAAATTTACATCTGAATTTCCCCATTAATATGTAATGAGGTAAGAAAATATATATAAAAAATAATGTTGAGTTAATAGTATAAAACTCAATTTGTATTCCTTGCCTAGCGTATGAATATTTAACTAATTTACATGCTTTTCGAATATATTATTTTTATGTTATGTTCTGAATTTTTAAAAGTAATTATAATGCGTAAACAAAACAAGTTTTTTCGTAAAACTGGTAAATATAATATTTAAATAATGCCAAAAAACCTTTTTTAATGGGAAGGTTTTATTTTATTTTTAAAGATAAAATACAACCAATTATACATAAACTACCTTATTCTCTGGTAATAGATTTTCTGCACATTTGTTTAAATGTAGTTTATTTTCTCCAATTTCAATTTTATGCAAAAGTTCTTGTTATTATTTTTTTGAATAAACTTTCTCTGAGAGAATGTGAGCATAATTTTTTTAAAAAATAAATTACTTCTGATTTCATACTTATTTTAATGAAGCTATGAAAGGAAAACTAATAATTGATGACACATTTATTACTTAAAAATAAAAGTTTCTTATTGAAATTATTGTACCGTAAGAGAAAAAATACTTAAAAATAGTTTAAGCAGGTACTAAATTAACATGATTTGAGCATTAAATTTCTTGAAAAAAAATTAGTAATTACATAAATTTTAAATGAAGTAGATAATGTTAATGAAAATAAGTAGGATTTTAGTGTCGATTTGATCAAAACATCTGTATAAAACCAAAAAAGGAGCTCTAAGTACCCCTACAATAATCAAATAATTTCAAAACATTTTTATGCAAATATAATTACATCAAATATGCAAAGCAATTAGTTTTAATACGCTACAGTTAAAAGTGATTATGTCTGTCAATGTACTTGATTTTAGGGTTTAAGCAACATTGTATAAAAGAGTTGATAGCTATTGACAGTTATACATCCTAATTGTTAGAGTTTTCTGAAGACAATAAAATAATTGTGAAGAAATCAATGTCTAGTACAAGAGTTTTTAACTGTAAATGTAATAGTAATTACTTCTTATAACAAGAGGTAAGTAGCTGTTCTAAATCTATTGCTAATCATCTCTTTAATAGTCATAATAGGATGGTTGTACTTATCTTACAACTATGCATTTGTCTTTGTTATCCCATGTATGGTCTTAAAATTTGAATAATATCTTGTGTGTGATAATTTTCTCAAATTCTCTTGAAATGAATCTTAAATTTTGTGTAACAATGAAGTGATTTTGGAGTAAGATTATTCAAAGCTTTTTGTGGTTGGATGTATTTGATATATATTCTTTGAATAAATAAAAATCTAGAAATATAATATTCTGACAGCTTTATCATCAACTGAACATGCATTGCGTCTTTTGAGTCATAGTTGGTTATCCTAGAATATCAAATGTTTTAAACAATGATTTGTCTATTAATAGCGTTAAAGAAACAAATCGAAATGTTTATTTGCATTCATAGAAATATTCACAAGTGTACGCAGATACGTAAAAATATTAGAAATTCTACAAATCATTTATTTAAGAAATAGGGAAGCTATGTCAAGCGAAATCATTAAGGAGACTTATGGTCTGAACTTTTTAATGATCTTAATTTCTGAATGTGATTTAAGTATTGCATATCTATATATTTTATTAGAATAGGTATTCTAGATAGAAAATCATTATAGTAAAAACTGATAAAAATGATCAATTTGCATGTATTTGAATATAAAAATTAGTTTATAGAATTAATTTATCAAATGCAGCTTGTTAAATTTACTTTCATGATTGGCCAAAAAGAAGACGAAGGTGTATTAGAAAGATATCGTTGTCACTTATTTGCATAAATAAAAATATAAATTTTTAAATTTTATTTATTTGTGGCCCAATCTTATGTTTTTTGAAAAAGTAAATGCTTTATTTCTGATTAATCATAAACGTATATAAAGACGAAGTTTTTTAAATAATGAACAGAGTAACTTTTATATTTAAACAAATAAGAAGCATTTAAATGTTTTTAGTGGGACTAAGGAATAACTTCATACACACTTAATTAGTATTTAAATACACCATGCTGGTGTTAATCATTAAAAATTATTTTATACTAACTAATTTAGTTAGGTAAAAGTAGCTTTTACCCTTGAACACAAAAATAATAAAGCAATTATTAAAACAAGAAAACTGTGAAAGAATGTACTGCATTTTCTTATAAAATTTTAAAATTCTGAAGCAAATGTTTGTATCATAGCATAAAAATTATTATAGAAATATAATTTAAATAATTAAGGTAAATGTCAAAATTAATAATCTTTTAATTTCTTTTTTAAAACTTTATTACTGTAAAAATGTCTATAACCTATATGAAAACCCCTATACGTTAAATAATAGTGATTTACGTAAAAACACACTTAAAATAAAATTATATGAAAAGAATAAATATACTATTATTTTAAGAATAGATTTTTCATCCAAGTATTTCAAACAAAATTTTAACTTCTAAGAAAATAGCTTACAAATATTACATTTTTATTAATTATTATTGATTTGCATAAGAAAAACAATTTACTAGAATTAATGATTTCAAAATTTTCTCTTTACTTTAAGCTGATCAGATTAAAAAGTTATATATAAGTACTTTCCTTCTTTCTTCAGAAATACTTTCAAAAACATGTCCCACTAGAGAAATTTTTAAAAACATGTTTAGCAACAGGTCAATCCTTCACTTTTTCTTGCCTTGTAGAGAAGATTAAATCTTTCCTCACTTACCAATACTCCTCAGGATAACATTTTTTAGGAATTAATTGTTTTTTTTCAGGAAGACATCATTAAAGAAAATCTAATAATACTTTTCTTTTAAGACATAGAAAAAGACTAAAGCTCTTTAGTCACCGAATTGTAATCTCCTTCAGAACAGAAGGTGCTGACAGCTTTTAGCTTTGAAGAATCATATGTGATTAAAGATTAAACGCTTAAAGGCATACTATTAAGGCCTTTTAAGCAGTTATTACAGTTCAAGGTTATATAAAATGTAGTTTAATGAATAATTATTAATTATATAGCTTGATTGCACTAAAAATTTGAAATTCATATATTGCAAATAAATTAAATGTGAGAGTCAAGAAATTCTAAATACATTTCAATGAATCTATGATACAAATCTGCAATAAGTTTTTCCTAATTAATTTATGCACAGTTTAATTTAGAAACATAACATTTCAATTGAGGTTATAGGGTATATTTTTGTTATTAAATTTAATCTTGTATCAGATCATATTCTCCTTTAATTCAATGTACATTTTAGAGGTATTAAGATGATTACAATTTATGTGTTTGAATAAAATTAATCATATTTATCAAAAATTATACTAAAAATTGATTTTTATAAGAATTATAAAGAAATGCGAAATTTCTAATTAAAGAAACATTCTATTTAAGAGCCATATTAAAAATATCAAGATGCTGTTTTCTAGCTTTAGTTTAGCTGTTATTTTTTAAAAAATTACTTCAATTCCCTTAAAAAATAAAAGTTTTTAAGGATTAGTTTTTAAATGTTAATTTTAAACCTTTTAAGTACTGAATTCGATTAAAGGCTTTTCTAGGATTGTTTACTTCATTAGACGCTCAGAAATATATTTTTTTATTAATAAACACAAAATGATACTTTAAACTGCCTGTCTTTGTATTAATTAAAATTGTATTTTTATCAATATCATGACTAAGATTATCAAAATCTTAAAATGTTAAACTGTCAAATAAAAATATTTATGACTCATCAACAGCAATAATTTTAAAAATGATTTATTCTTACCATCTTCATAGAATTTTCCCAATTCTGATAGAATACAGATTTTTTCTTTTGTGTGGAACTGCGTTGCTTTTAATTAAAACTATTTTTTTAAACTGGAGAGTATTTCGACATAATGCTAAATCTGAAAACTACTTCATGAAGTTCCTTTTCCAAATCCTAATTAAAGTAACTAATTAAATATAATTATTGTAATTAGTCACTGTAATATTTAAAACCATAGCTTGGTATTGATTTCATGCACAATCCGTATTCTTTTTTCAGAATATTTATTGTACATAGTCTATATAAACTAAATACCATTTTTTTCTCCAATTATCTTCTGAATACCGCATAGAAGCTCCTTTTAACCATCTAAAATTTTCCTTATACATATTTAAGTCGTTACTACTGTTATTGAAGTTTCCTTTATATATAAAAGAGGAATTGATTACTTAACCCATAGAATCTAATTCTTTTAAAAACTGTTTTTTTTTTTTTTACATACTGTCAAAGAAATTTCGATTGTTATTTGTTACAACAATTTTTAAAATTTTTCTGATGTACAGTAATTTTAAATGGTATTTTTCTGTTATAATAAATGACGAAATATATAGTACATAATATATCTATCAATAGTTTAGATTTTGAATGATTATATTTCAGAAATCATATCAATTAGCTACTATTTGGTTTTGAGCAAAATTTTGTTACAAATTTTCAGAATGTAGAATATTTAGAATTCAATACATTAAACTTCAAATAATTTGCTCTATTATTTGTGTATTACATACAATCAATTTTATACTTAATTATATCAATTTTGAAATTACGAATTTTCTTTTCTTTTAATTAAAAAAATTTAAATATGTATATATAATGTAATTAATTAAATATATTTGATTTATAAGCTAATAATTATCAGAGTTGTCTTATAAATATGCAACGCAATTTTAAAAAAAATTGTAAGATAATCTAAAATTAGTATTAAATTAGTTTAAAAATTTATTTTTAAATAAATTGAGGAAAAAATGTATTCCAAACAATATTTAATTTGATTTACGCATTTCATTTCAAATGTATTTAATGTGTGATTATGTAATTTCTGTAAGCATAGATAAATGTTCAGTAAAACTTTAATTTCTCATGGAATTCTCAAACTACCGGATATAGTTCATGAACTTTGCTTCTGCTACTGATGCGAATTTAAATAATTCTAAGACGTCTTGCTTAGACTTTCAGTATTTTTTATTGTAGAGTTCAATACACTTTTGAGATAGTATTGAAAAACACATCCGAAATCCAAGAGCTGATTTCTATCACGTTTAGGAATTTAAACTTTTTTAAGTCTGACTATGTTAATCTTCTTTCTTAACTAAAAGAGTTCAGTGACTGAATATATAATAATTATATTTCTCCCTCAGCAAATTTCCTTTCATTATTAATTCATACAGTATAAAATTGAATTAAAACTATTTTTTAAATACAAATCAAATTTAAATTTAAAAAATAGTTTTATTACAATATAAGTAAATGAGATGAAAATAAAAGAAAATAAATAAATAAAAAAAACTCTCTAATTATATTAGATTGATGAACACTCGTCGTTGAACGGATATGATTAAGATTTTAGTTTTAATATTACATTTATTTATATGTGAGAAGAGGAAAGGCGCTCTTGAAAAAAGTTCAGTAGAAAATATCATTTAAAAAATTAAGTGCTTCTCTGGATTTTAGAACTTGCACCATCAACTTGCAATGATGTAATTATATTTAAAAAGTTGTTTAATATTCGTACATTTACACTTATAATTGAAAAGTACTAAAATGTGAATCAAGTGACTAGAGTAAATTTACCAATGAGGACAATCGTTAACTTTGAGTGAAGGTGACTTAATCAGTATCAGATTGCAAACCATTTATTCTATATTCTACATAAAATGAACAGATTGAGATTAGATAATGTCAAATTGTAATGTATACATATCCTAACATGAATGACTTGACAACAACATGATTGAGCTTAGATTAACCATGGTGCATTCTTGATCTGAGTGACGAATATGAATTATTAAGTGATTGGTGCTTACATATCTGGTGTATTTTAAGTCATGTGTTTGCAAATGTCGATAGTTTTTGCTTTAGTTTTAAGAAAATCATAATCTTCTAACTTTACCATTTGAAATTTAGAAAATGTGAATAAATATTTTTATTAGAATTTAAAGGACATAGGAACTTTTGTTACATTTAAAATATTATTGTTACAACGTATAATAAAAACATACAATATAATATTGGGTTGAATAAATCTCTATTTTTTTAAGGGAACAGAAAATGTCTTCCTTGATGATGTGCCAAATGAAATTCAGAAAACAACTACAAAATCCAGCAAAGAAAACATAGTTATACGAAAAAAAATCTCACAAAAAATAAATATTTTTCATAAACAAGAAAAAAATGCTCTCTGTTTTTTTTATGGTGAGAACTAAGTAAGCTGAAGCAGTGTTCTTTTAAAACAGATTTTTTATATGTTTTTATGGAGAGAGTATAACAATAGTTTGATTTTTTCCTCTTGTCAGGTCGATAATTTCGATTCTCTCGATAACTCCTCCAACTTCAATTTAGAATCTGGTGACATAAATCCGTTATGTCTTTTCAAAAAATATTTTTCTTTAAAAAAATTAAAATCTTTTCTTTGAGAAAAGACAAATTCAAAATTGATCATAATTAATTTTTTTGTTTTTTATATTGTTGATATAATATACACAAAGAAGATCGTTCATAAAATATCACATATACCAGAATTTTTAAGGCCAGAAAAATAAAGTAAACTTAAGCAGTCTTTTTTACAACATAAAAAAAATGAGATTATTTTTAAGACATGTTTTTTATTAATCAACGAATGCGACAGAACTAATAATCGAATAAAAGATGTACTTTGTAGAGTTATTTTATGTTAAAAAGAATAATTATATCTATGATTTAGTATGCAATCAAGATCAATTAGTGAGAACAATACTAGGAAAAAGAATCTATATATATATATATATATATATACAGCAAATGATTATTTTGTTGTTTTTGTTGATTATAATGCTACTCCTGGAAGCAATATAAATTGAGATGCGACTGTGATGGACTAGCTTGGAAAGGCGTTGTTTTCATTATCAGATAACGTGATCCGTCTCAATGCAGCTTAAGATCTGTCTTGTTCGCTAATGGGGTCCAAGAAACTTAAAATATATATTAGTAATGAAAGAACGGACATATCTGTGTGTGGCAGACGATATCTTCTGCTTGGTTCCTACTTTTTTCTAATTTATATTAACTTTCTTTCCAGAACTATTTTCTTCTTCAGGATGCTATAAATTATATATTGTACATAGTTTGTAGCACTCATAGCCTTGACCTCAAATATTATGATTTCATGGAATTATTCCATTTTAGACTAATCAGCGTAATTTACCTCAACTGTAGAAATTGAGGTGACGAAGTTCCTCCAAACATACATTCTCAAGTTTGCTCTAAATTAATACAAATTCAAAAAGCAATGTTTGGTTTTAAAGATTAATAGAAGTAGTTTTTAGTCAGAATCCCTATGTTGTATACGAATGGGATGTCTTCATTACCGTTTTTTATTAAATGAAAAAAGTGAAGTCATATAAATGACAGTGGAACTATTATTTTAGAAGTGGTTCCTCTTGATTGTTTGATACTTCCTTTTATTTTTGGTCTGGGAGTATCTTATACAACAGCAGTAAGTGATTGTGACATTCTTGATCTACTCGTTCCAAGACAGTGTAATTGCATATAGCTTTCATAAATTTTCTGTTCCATCAACTTTCTTTTCTAAAACATGATGTGATACCTTTTGAAATCAAGCAACTGTCCATATCAAAATTGATATGTCCTTCAGATATTTTTTACTTAAGCTTTTTTGTACCATAATTGGTAATCCAATTACAATTTGCAATGAATTTGATCACGTTTTCCTTTAAATGTTTTAGGTTGGGTAAGTTAAACAGGTATTGCATGTCTCTTAATTTGTTATTGTTGGTGAAAGACTAATTGTTATCTCGAATTACCTAATTTTGTTAATATAATATTCTGCAGCTCAAAATCATTTTTAAAATATAAGCAATATTAAAGAAGAAAAATGCCTGCACATAAATAACATAATGTTTTTGTTATTTTATTGTTGTCTTTTCATATTAAAATTTAATATTGATACTGTTTATTTTGTTTGTAATGTTAATAGTGCCCATGTTTTTCTTTATAATGCGTATTAAAGAAATTTTGAACCAAATGTTTATCCCAGCATTACTTTAAATCATTTGATAAAATTTACAAATAAACTTTGTTTACAGAATTCCTTTCTTAAATATTTTACTTTGTTTATATATAATAATTATTATGTGATGTTAAATATTTTAACTGTAACTAAGCAAGTCTAAACTCAGAATTTTTATAAACTTTTTTATACGTAAAGATTATTTTTACTTTTAATTTTTATATCAAAACTACATCTTACTAGCTGAAATTGACTATCTTATTAATTATAATTAATTTTGGAAAGAACAGTGATCTTAATTAAAGAACAAAAGTAAAAAAAATATTCATTGTAATTGTAGAGTATTGTTTGACACGAAACTAAATTTTCTTTTTTATAGAGATATGTATTATATATGGTTAAATATTCTTTTTTATTTTGGGACTTATCTTATGACATGATAAGACATAGCATTATAGTTGTTACTGATATATTATAACAAATTAAGTAAGAAAGAGTTTTTAAAATTTGCTTCATTAATGTTGTCGGTTATTTTCCTATCATGAATACACTTAGATGAATATACGTTTATTATATGTGCTCGTTACGAGGAAGAAATTAATTATGCTGTTAAGAACTTACCAACTCTAGTGTACGAGGTAGTGTGGGTAAAGTAAATATGGTATTGTTTGATTATTGCAGGTTAGATATAAAAGAAGTTTGAAACATGCGTTTCCTATAATTTTAAAGAATATATTGGCGGAAAATTCGGTGCATATGTTCCATATTACTTTAAAGAAGAAATTACATTCATAATAATGTTGCAAATTATCCCTAAATAGATAAAAGCAATAGACCCTAATTTTTTATTATGGTCTATTGATTAATTTAATTGTTTTGACAGTGTGGAAAGAAATTTTCTATATATGTGTCTATGCATATTATACATATTTGTTTTTATATATTCTTTATAATCTTTTTTTAGAGTAACAACTCTAATGAAAATCACTAATCTCTTAAATGGGCTGAAAGTAAGTAAAAATGAATACCAGAAAACTGTATGTGCTTTGACAGATTTCATCGAAATTTGCCATCTAAGTTTCCTTTTTCATATAGGGTTAAATGTTCTCATAGATTATAGTTAAATCCTTTACATGGATGAAATCAAAGTAAAGATAAGATATGTTAACCAACTTTGAAAATATAAAAAGTTTGATGAGTAAAAGTAATATATGTTAAACAATATGGAAACCATTTAAGCTAGAAAACATAGTCCTATTTAAATGGATTATTCTTAATTTATGTTTAATGGTAATAGAAGTCTTAGTATTTTATTCATTCATTCAATAAAGGTTAGATAGAAAAAAATCTCAGGAAATGAGTGTCAACATTCGAAGATGACTGAATTTAAAAACCTGAAGAAAGAAAATTTAAATTCGTATCAGGAAGAACTATTAATAGCAAATGTTGCTACTAATGATTCATTGTGTTATTATAAAATCTTTTTTGAGAAAGAAGAGGTAATCTGGTAAGTAACTATAATAGAAACATTTCAACTAAATTTATTCTATATGTGAAATGATAGTATAGATGACATTCATGTATAATACATGTTTACAGTAGTTTAATAGTAAAATATGTGTAGCGAAATCAATAAAAATTTTAGACAATGTTAGTAGCTTGAAATTTGTAGTATTTTGCAATAATTAGCTGTATATAGGGACATATTAATATTACTTAATTCTAAGTTATTCTCCTATTGTTACAGTGATAAAATAGGTGCAAAATGTTCAAAAAGGGACATTATAAACTTTAACTGAAACTTTAGTAAAAAAGTGATGTTGGGTTAAAATACACTGCTCTTGGTTTGAGTGTGGGAATTAAAGTACATTAAAATAATCAGAAATGACCAGTTTATTGTATTATCTTGTTTAAATATTTAGATAAATGACTAGCAAACTTCCTGCATTTGGTATAAAATTTCAGTTACGTTGGTAATGCGAGGTTTTAAAAATGAATGTTTTTGTATCTTAAACCCTCTTATTATACCAACTTAACAGAAATTTTCTATCAATCCAACGTAATTCAATATTTCTATTACATTGATAATCTTATTATCAAAGTAAGCTTATTACCAACGTAACGTAAATATTTCTACCTGTGTAGAATCTACAGTATTTGGGATAACTTTAACGGTCAAAGAATACCTGATTTTATTCATATGCAAGTTTCATCCCATAAACTATGATTTTTATTGCAGCATTTTCAATAAATGAACGATTTTTGCCTTTGTGGTTTATAGTTGAGGCAAAATATAATGACCGAAATTCATAAGGATTCGATTGGAAATGACTTTGGCATTACTTCTAAAGAAAAAGGACTCAAGATGAAATATTATAAAGTAAAAGGCACAGTAGCGAAATTCTATCGTCGAGGATTGGTGTGCTGAAGATGACTTATTTTGCATGAAATCCCTCACCGCAGCAATATTACAAGCATTGATATAGATACCTACATGGTAAAACTCATTGGTGCCACTTCTTCAAACAAAACTGTTGGTTGTTAGGGTAGTTCATCACTTATCGCAATATATATTTCCAGTTATAATCGCTGATAATAAATTATTTCCAGTCTATTTTTCTTGCACAAAGACACAAAAAATTTACGATGATTATCATTTATAGAAATCATTACAATTGTTAAAATATGAAAACTTATCTAAATTTTTCAAATTTGAAATGAAGCATACTTTATCTCAATAAAAATAAATATGATAAGAAATTACTCATAAGATTTGTTTTTATATATTACTAACGTAAAAGCGAAATTTACTAAAAGTATATTTAAATTTATATAAAAATTTAATTTATTATATAATAAATCTTATTTTTTCTGTGTTTTGAAATAACGTTATGAAGTGATGTAATTCCGGGGAATAAAATTTTATTCACCTTAACTTTTGAACAAATAATAGAGAATACCATGTTAATAAATAGAACATTGATTCTAAGAAGATAAGCGAAAAGGTTATATTTATTTACAATGATTAATTTCATTTAAATAAATGATTTGTAGAAAATATATACTAAAATTAGTTTCTGAAACGTGGATTGTTAATTAAATTTAATTATTAGTTTAACGCATAAATCGCATAAAATATAAATCTAGAAGTACTTGAAAAATAAAAGGTAAGTATAAATTTTGAAAGTAAAAAAAGCTCATAATAGTTTGAGATAAAACAAATGTGCTGTAATATGTTCAGAACAATAACATTTAATCAAGATTCATAATTAAATATAAGCCATGAATAAAATGAAAGAATGTTTTCCTCAACAAAAGCATTTTTCATAACTTCTCAGCATTGTATTTGAAACTTAATATTTTGTAAACTATTCATATATTATACCACAATCATTAAATATATATTTTTCAGAAATAATTAGCTGTATTTGTTTACTACGACCTTAGCTGTGAGCAAACATAACTTAACATATTCAACTAGGTTTTCTTAAGTGCTTAAAAAGGTTCATGATGAAACATTTTATTTGTTCTATTGAAATTAAGAGTCTTTTAAATTATTGAGATTGACAATTGTTGAAATTTTGTTCCTTGTGGTCATTAAATTTTCAATTAATTTTTAAATTAGTAATCAGAATTTAATTGATTACTATTTTCCTGATAAATGCTCAACAAATTTTCAAACAACAAATTCTCAACAACAAAATTCAACAAATTCTCAATTTTTTAACAAATAAAATTAGAATTTACAAGTAGTTAGAGTTACTTTTAAATATATATTTATAAATAATATATATCAGTAGAAAGAAATTTGTGGAGCTTAGAAGAAGAATTATAAAGTTTCGTCCTGAAAATAACTTCATGCAAAATTTAAAGGTAAATTCTAACTCAGTGAGATTTTATTTATGACATCATTTATACAATTAATAATTTATTTTTTTACAGTCTAAAGAACTTAATTTGTTAGTATCCTATTTTAACACGTAAAAACTTTGAAATTTCTTCCAGAATCTTACTTGAAGCAACAGTTATAAAATGTTATAAAATTGCTTTTTAAGTATAAAATAACAGTCAACTATGAACAACTGACTAAAAATGACTTGTAGCGTTTTAGTAATAAAAAAATGCTTATGATTTATCTCCTCGTTCAAAAAAAGGCATGAAAAGCTAACAACATACTTTCCTGGCATGCGAGTGATGAGTTTGCTTTCTCTGATAAGAATCTTTTTATGTCAGAGTTATTTCGAAACAGCTGAAATGATTGATTGCGGTTAGTATCGTACTTGGACATTCTTCAGAAACAATTTGTTTTGCCCTGGCTTCAAAATATTTTATTAATAATGATCTAAAGACGCTTCTATTCCAAAATAAGAAACGTTTTTGTCTTTTATGGAAAAAAATAATTTAAATTGATGTTAAACAATTCAAAAATGTATTTTTGCAAAAGGTTTCGTTTTGTAGTATGTATATAGATTGTTTTGTTCAAACTATATAGATTGATGTTTTTTTACCAAAATAGAAATCAAATATAAAAATTTCATTATCAAAATAGAAATCAAGTAAAAATATTACGTATCAAAATAGAAATTAGATAAAATTGAATTTATTGATGTCCCAGTTTGGATTATTGGTTATTTTATCTTTAATATTTGTAAGTTGTACTCATTGTTTTAAGTGTAGGCAATATTTATTTTGAATTGCGATCACTTCAAATATACATGTCTTAGATAGAGATCAAAACCAGGAATTGGTGAAGTAAAAGCCGTTATTAATACTAAGTTACCAGCTTTGAACAGTAGCCACAGTCTCCAAAAATGATAATCAATTGATATATTAGTTAAATCCCCCAAGCTAGAGAAATTCATCAAATTTAAAAAATATAGAGCAATGCTAATTTGGATTCAATTTGATCAATTTCTACCCAAGAAATAGGTAATGATTGAATTTCATTAGATAGTTTTTAGATTACTTTGATAGGTGTTTAATTTTTTTCAATGTTTGCAAAGATTGAAAGTGTCAGTTTGAAATTTTAGAGGAGATAATAAAAAATGAGATATGAATTCAAATAAAAGTTGTGATTTTTAAATACACTAATTTTGAAAAGCAAATAACAATTTTGAAAATGTTTGAAAAGTACATAAAATTATTTTTAATTACTTAATATTACGTGAATTTAATGGGAGTTAAATGAATTATTTCTATTTAAAAAAAGATGCTCGCGATAGTATAAAAAAGTGAGAGAATTACATTTACATACAAAAATTCTAGATCGTGTGTGCAAATAGATCTAGACGGAAAGGAATCTCTTACAGATTAAATATTTTTGAGTATGGATCATACATTATTGTGAGAGCATTGTATAAAATTCTCAAATATGAAAGCTTAGAATTTGTTGGTAATTTACTCAATTAGCGATATAATGTATCTACTCTTAAGCACCCTTTTCACTTTATCTTTAATAATCAATCATAAGTGTACTTGAGATTAAAATTTTAATCTGCTCTACTCCGTACTTCATAAGATTGTTCCATAGAAAATGTTCAATAATTATTTTGATAATATTTTAAATTAACGTAAAATTACTACGCCAAATTTATCAGACATTTAAAATTTTAAATATTTATTTAATACAGTAAAAATTATGAAAGCATGATTAAATTTTAATAAAACCACTATTTATTATTGAATATTTTTTGAAAATTTATAAATTAAATTTTTGAATGAAAAGAAAGGATATATTTGAGTTAATATCAAAAATCCTGTATTTAGCTTAACCTAAGAACTAAATTTAATAATTAGTTTTTAAATTTCCAGGAAATTAAAAAAGTATATATATTACGTACTGTAATTAAACATGTATTCTTTAGAATCCACAAAGTTATTGAAAATCAATAACTTCGTAACGCAATATATTTTAATTTCTTCAGACAAGAAATTAATAAAAAATTTAAATGCAAAATTTATGATTGGTAAAACAATGTATAATAAAGTAAAAAGAATAGGAATACAGTTTATTTTTTAAATTAATTTAAGCGTTCATTGATAAAATACTAAAAGGTAATTGTATATTTTATGAAATAAAAATCTAAAACAAAAGGTCAGTGGCCTAGAGGACTGTATTACAAATATTTAATTGGCGTATTTTGAATAAAAGTTCTAATATAACATCAATAAATTCTTTAATATAAATTAAATTATTTAAAAATGAATAATTTTTTATTTATCGAGAAACAAAGAAGTTATTTTTTGAAAAAATGTCTGACTATAACTATAATGATGTTAACAATATTTGAGTGATAATTTGGATTTAAAGCATGGCTGGTCTTTTTCAAACAGATACTTTTTAATTTCGACATCCCATACTTCAATGAGAGATACAAAAGTATCAAATAAAGTAATAACATACACTAATGATTTAAATTAAAAAGTAAAACAAAATTTTTGTACTCAAAATAAGGAAATGGGAAAATTTATTATTTTAAATTATCATACAATGCATTCCTTTTTCTAATTATTTTCTACGTTTGAAAGCTCTTAAATGGTATTAACAGTAAATAATACAGTTTATTATGAAAAACTGTTTTTTTTTAAAAATAAATTGGATAGAATTATTGAAATGAATTTTTATTCCATGACAAGTGAAAGAATAAAGCAAATGAAAGCAACGTGTTTTTAGTTTTTGAAATGAACAAATAAATGGTAGAAATTGTCGAAATAATAAAAATGTTTCAGTAAGATGTTTTTATGAAGCAATCTTACATTAAAATGAAACATTTAATGAAAGCTTGCAGGCATTTAAAATATTTTTACAGTTAATTTGCATTGCGTTATTTAAAAATTGAATTATTTTTAATGTATCAAAATATAAATTACGATTAAATTGTTTATAGTTTAATATGTGTTCACAAAGTTAATACCTGTGAATGTTCTGAAACTACTTTTGCATTTAACAATTGAAAATTAAAATCTTTTTAAACATACTTCATTCTCATTAATTAATATTTAATAGTGTCTGACTAGAATGTGATTTTGTATCATATGCCACATAAAAATAAATTCCAATTAATTTCAGGTATCAATTATGTTATTCGAAAAAATAAAAGTCTGCTTGTGATGAAGTGGAAAAATCTGAAAATTAACCTCAAATATTTGTGAAACTAAACAACTAAGCAAATATCTCTATTATTACAACCTAATCAAGTATCTCTATTATTTTATTCCACATGAAATGTTTTTGAAAATGATTATTTTAATCTCAGGAAAAATCATTGCTCTTTAAACTTTAATTAATTATTCCTGAAGACAAAAAAAAAATGTTTCCTTATTTTTTAATTATAAAATTGTTGACCATGCAGCGGAAAGCAAACTAAACGGTTAAATAGATTCATATATTTATGTGTAATACCGATTGCTACGGAAAGGATATTGTCGAACCCACTCTAATTGATACAGTAATTAACTGTATTTGAGTATACACATAATTAAAGATTGTACTAAATTGTTTGAAATGATATATCGTTGAGAGCTAAACTTATTAAAGTTATAGCTAATGAAGTTAATGCAGAAATGCAAGGATACGAACAAAACGGAATTTCTTAAAGATATTTAAGATCACAGGTATACTACATAGTGAGACCAGCTAAACAAAAAAGATTCCAGTTATTACAGATCAGTAATAAATTTCTTGTGTGATGAAACGTTTTTAGAATATACAATAAAACTGGTGGTCAATAATTATGTTGTATACACTTTTCTTAACTTTGAAGGAAAACTTAGAAACTTTGAGGGGTATATTCTTAGTTGTCTTCAAAATTAAAGATACTGAATCAATATAAAATGCATTAGAAACAATGTAAGTTAGATTTTCCTTATATTTATTTTAATATATTTTGCATTGTAGATACTAATAAATAAACCACCCAGTTCACCAGAGAAATAGATAAATAAAAATCTTAAAACATTTCCACACAAAAGAAGTATTAAATATTTTTAGGATGTTTAAGAACTTTTCATTTATAATAAATATTAGTCGTCGTGCATGGATAGAACTAGGAATCGATAATACCATGTTATTTTGATAAATAAGGGATGGATGAGAAAAAAGGATATAGAATTGAAAATATATATATATATATATATATATATATATATATATATATAT
>JAPDSC010052529.1:0-30092 GCA_026290005.1 Latrodectus geometricus | reverse complement strand
ATTTCTTTTAAGCATGCGTAACAGATCTTGACAACAACGGAGTTTGGTGTATTATTCTCCTTTTAGCATCCGTTCCTTCAAAAAATAAATGAGAATTATAGAACATTTATAATATAGGATTATTCACGAAAACATTGTGGACTCAATAGCAATAAATTATTTCATTCCTGGTTATATTGTATTATTTACTTAACATGATTCTACCTCAGATACCAATCTAAGTATTACATCCATAACTGTGACGCGACTCTTTAAATTACATTTACATACATTTAGAATCTATAAAAAATTTTCTACTTATCAAAGAGCTGTGTTTTGAAAATGAAGTAAAATAAAAAAAAACAGATATTTCACCTAAGTATATAATCAATTATCTTCTCTGAAATAAGAAGCATAAACTAAATAAATCTAGTATAAAATATGAAAGTGTTTTCCTGAGGGGGAAAAGTCAATGAAAATACATGGTTAATCTTCAGAAAAAAAATGACATATTCATCATCCTTAAGTATGGTTATATCAAATAACTGATATGAATGACAATCGTTTCAAGTACATATGATATTAAACTTTGATTATTTTTTATGCTTAAATTTTCACTTTTCGTACCTTATATTTAGTTATTATCGTAATAACAAATTTTTAGTGTTTATAATCACAAAAATTTAATATTTTTGTAAATAAAATTATATAGAACAAATAAGAATTATTTTCCTGTAGATAAGTATTACGTTATAGATTTTTTGGAATTAGTGTTATTGTTATCGTTACTTTTACCACACTTGTTGGCTTGGGTTCTAATCTCAATAAAGGGATAATCACATATGATTTGTCACTGTGCAGCAAACTTATTTGGATATTTGTTACATTTTCAGAAATAGGAATTTTTTGACTGCACTCAAGACTGCCGTAAAAAAGAATTCTAAGGCAACTTACAAATTCTAAGTGCAAAAGCATGATTTTATACTAGTGCAGCATTTATTATATTTTTTATTTACTTAGCTGAGCCAGATAATATGATACTGTCAATCACTTTTCAAATATGTAAATCTCAATTCTATTGTAAATTACATACGTAAAAAACAAAAATAAAATGATTATGTATTTCTGTAGTATACATTAAATAGTTTTATGTACGATGCTAAACTGAAATACAAAACTTTCAAGAAACATGTATTACTTTTGACATATTTATCTATAAAACGATACATGTTTTTAGCAAAATAATGTAATATTGATTACGCATTAATAATTTAAATTAAATTATAGTAATATTTATATCATAAGAAATATTTCAAGTGTATTGATGAATACAATGTAAAGAAAGATGACATGGTAATATATTTTAAATTTTTAACGTTAAATATTAGGGACTTCAATATATGTATTTTTATTTGTATTAGGGGCATCCAATACATTTTAAGTCATAAATTTTCTCTTTAGAGAGTTTATTGCTGTCAGTTAAGAGATTATTGTCTCTTAAAAATGTTCAAACAAAGCTTTTATGTTAAAAAAAGATCATGCATTTTGTAATCACTTCCTTGATTAAGCCTTTTGATCCTTAATATGAAGGAATTGCTTTCAAATATACTACTTAGAAAAATATAATAGGATTTTCTTCCTAAGCTAGAAGTTTTTTCGTCCTACAGTCAAAATCAATATTTTTTTTTTTGGTATTTGGAGCTCAAGAGCATCTTTACAAGTTATCATTATACTCGGTTAATCCTGTGAAGCTAATAAACGATATAATTTAAGTTGTACTTTTGTCCCTTTTGTTAACATCAAAACGAAATAGGAAATAAAAATGCATCCCTTTTCATAAAATTAACTATCATGATCTCTTTTTTATAAAATGTGGTTAAAATATTTTTATAAGAAATTAATTTAATTAAAATTTATAATAAAAAAAATTTTTTAACTATATTTTACTGTACAATATTATTGAAGTTAGTGTTTGTTTAAACTTACTGTATATTAAAATAAACCTAATAAAATCTCGAAAATATAAGACATCTTAATTTATATTTCTATCGAATTTAACTATCTAAAATCAATTCTAAAAATTAAAAAAATAGATTCATTGATATACTAATTTAATTATATTTATAAAATAAATTTAAAATAAAATACTAAATATGAATTTATAGACATATAGTTTAGAACCAATTTTATGAGTTACAGATCATCAACAGTTTTAGGTAAGAATTCCTGACTTAGAAGAAAGTTTTTTTTTTATTTAACTTAAGAATTCCAAAGGAAAGATAAAAATTATAATTGATTAAATATTTTTGAATTAAATTTAATTTAAATTAATGAAAAGATAACTTTTAATCAATAAAAAGATAATTATATTAAACTAAATATCATTTTTATCTTTCTTTATTTAATAGAAATAAGAAGTAAAGTTATATTTAAAGAATATATCATACAAATTACTTAGTAAAATTTTTTTAGTTTAACAGATAATAACATATATTTTTTAAATATATTCTAGACTTTTTTGATAAAAGAATATGTATCGATATTGTTTGAAAATTTATTTCACTTTGATAAATTATTTTTAAAAAATACCTTGTTTTGTTTTGCTTTTGTAACATGAATAAGCCAAAATACTAATAATTTGTACAATAAACTTTAAAATAAATAAATAAATTATATATATGTAATTTGTTCTGTTTTGATGATATATTTTAAAACAGGAACAATTATTTTGAAGTTTATTAAAAACAGTTGCAATAAACCATATTTTATGATTTATTGAAACTGGGCTTGCAATTAAAATTGTCCAGAAGGGAAGTTATGCTTCTTAATGTACTGAGAAATAAATATTCTTTAAGCGAATGCGTAAATTTATTGATAAATTAAAAACTAAAGAATTTATATAAGGAATCTAAAAATAAATATTAGATGCAATTAATTCCAATTTAACAAATGATTCAAATAAATTATACCTCAATTCGTTGTGAAAGAGTAAATAGGTAATATAATGAATTCAATACATATTTTTTAAATACATTTCATTAAAATAGTTTATTCAAGATAATAGATGATAGAAAATTTCAGAAGGAGTCCAAACTAATTAATAGTGTTTAAAATGAAAAATGCGAAGCTCTAAGCAAATTCTCGAAACAATGAGGTTTTATCCACTTTTCATTGCTACCGACATATGAACAGAGGAATATAAAATTAAAAATAACTTTGGTGGAAGATTTTCGTCTGAGTTTCTCACAGTTAGCAGTTAAAAATGACTGTGTTTATTTTTAAAAACCTCAAAAGAGAAGATTTTATCATTAGTATTCGCAGAATGTTCTTTTTGAAAACTAAAGAATAAACTAATTATTCTTGTATTCTGAGAAAATTAGTTGAGTTAGAATAATAATTTTTGAATTATTCTTTATATAATTTTTATAATGAATTTAAGTCATTGTTATTCTTATATTTTGAATATGAAACTTTAAAAAACTAATTGGGTATTAAAAGTTCATCAACAAATTATTTTATGAATTTTTTTAATAACATTTATTTCTAGAATTTAAGTCGATAAATAAAACAATCTCAATAAGTTAAATTTCAGGTTTGATGATTTATGTTAATGCTTTGTATAGATATGATAAGTTGTAGAATTTTCAGACAATTATGGTAAGAAATTAGAAAGAAATTAAACATGAATAAATTACAGAAATTGAATCAAGAGTCTTCAGAATAGTTTTTGAAGCGTTTATATTTAAGACTTATAGTTAATTTTATTACTCAAATAAGTATTCATTTTTATGCATTAAATATAAAAAGTAATTGTTTGGAAAATATTTAACTAAATTATGTATAATTTACCACAAATAAAGCAATTTAATATTGTTATGATAAATATTTATTACATTTTATATGGAGTTAAATTTTAGAAGCTTCATTTAATATTTCATGTTAGATATTTTAGGTAAGAATTTAATTATATGCCATTATATATCACGAAAGAGGATCATATAGATTTGAGGTTTCATTTAAGTCGAAAAGTTTTTGTTTTGTATACTCAAATGAGGAGCTCCATTTATTATTTTATAATTAAAAAATTCAGGGAATTTTTTGGAATAAAAGTTTTTTTTTCTCAGTTGACAGTTTCAAAAATTAGATTTCTCTGAAACAAGATAAACCAAGAAAAAATTACAGGTGAAATGGATTAATTTTTAATTTAATTATGAGCTCAAAAGTTGATATTTTTCAGTCACTTTATTATATTTAATATTTTACGATTTAATTTTGTTTATATAATGCAAAAAAGCAAATAGAGGAAAATACTACCTAGAAACAAGTTTATATATTTCATTCAGATAAATTAGAGTTAGAATGTTATTTGTAATTAGACAGATTAACTCTAGAAATTGCTTTAAAAGTTCGAATTTTTTGCAGATTTTTCTATTTTTTTTTGAAGACTGATTTTTTGGTCTGGTTGTTGGTGTAAGAAAATACTACTTAAATTAGGATTGCGATTTGATACCTAAACTAGATGATAGGTTTCTTGAATACTTAAAATATCAAATTTAATTAGTTACCAGTAAAAATTATGTTAAAGAGAAAATATTAGAAAAATAAAAAATGAATAAGCTAGGCTTGAATAATATTGAAAGAAGAAATATGATCTTAATTCGTTGTACTCTATCTCAAAATATTAAATACGCTCTTAACATTTTTCTTAAAATACTCGAAATACAATAGCACTATGTAAACATAACATCAAAAATGTAAACAACTTTATTTTTCAGAGAGAGCTTTTTAGCATATTGTGTTGAAATGCCTAGTTGGGTGGAGAAAATTACCAGAAAATATAAAAAGAAATTTGCTTTGAACAAAGTATTTTGAGAGCATTGTGTTCTACTTAGAAATTGGATTATAGAGAATTGAAAAAAGGGGAAAGAAAACAGATCAAGTAAACCTAGAAATTTTTATTGATAAAAGAAAATGTTCCTTTTAAAACTCTTTTTCAGTTATATTTCAATTTGAATGGTATTCTAATGCAAATAAATGTAAGGAATAAAAATGTTTACCTTTTTGCTAAAGAAGCTAAGTACTATTCTCGTATTCCTTTTTGTAAATATAGTACTATTTGATTGTATTAATAAATATGATTGTTAATAAAGTACTTTTTGATGTTTGTTAAATTTTCGAATATTTATATTTTGTTATATATTAAAATCATTTATTAATAGTATGTGTTGAAAAGAAATTAAAAAAGGATTTAAAAAGAATGGAAATATAATTGACATTAAAAAAATTATCTATCTAATTTTGTATTTTATAAAAATTATTTCTACTTTTTTTCTGTATGGTTTTATCAAATAGAAAGATTCTATGTAAACGATAAAATATCAGTAAAACTAAAATTAAGAATATGTATTACTAACGAGTTAACAGAATTACGTATTTTTCTAATAAAATTCAATCGACAGATTATTACATTACTTGTTTAAATAAGAAAAACTAATTAAAATTAATAATAATTAAATATAACTTTATTTTCTTGATAAATCAAAGATTACTCACTTTTTATTAATTTCTTATTAAATTTTGAAGTTTTACACAGAATAAAGTAATTAAGAACATTTTAGTATTTTCATCAAGAAATAGAAATTGCGAAATCAAAACTTTATAGCTGTACTTTATTGAAAAATGATTGATATTTTTTAATAAAAGGTTAATTGAGTTTTTACCACTATTCAAAAAAGTTATGATGAATATTGCCAAAAAGCCAACTTAAAAGTTTTCCCAAATAGAAAATCGCAAAAATTTTCTTTGAAAAATTGAATATTAAAATTTTGAGTATTAAATTAAGTGTAAAAATTATTTTTGCATGGATTATTTTGTCATTATATATATATATATATATATATAGTAGAGAAATAATATATATTGCTTCTCATTTATAAAGATATAAGCAAATGACGTCATTTTAGAAAAAATGAAATTTTTAAACATTATGATAACACGCGCGGTATACAAATTCATTGTAAAAAAGATAGAAGATAAAAACTTTGTAAGAAGTAAATGACACTCAGTGAAAAATCTTTTTTTTTTATATATTTTTGTTATGTACTTGTAAAATACGTGAAGAAAATTATGCTTTCCAAAGTTCCTTAAAATTCAAATTTTTATTTAAAATTTATTGTTAAAGTTTTATTCTTACAATAAGAAAGTTATTCAACACACATCTTTGTATAATTCAGAAGTCCGCGGTTACAAGGTAAAACTTTAATAATAATAAACTTTTTTTCATTTTCTTTAAGTAAATTTTACACTTTAAGTATAATTTATCTTTATTACTTATCTCTTTAAAGTGTTAAATTTACAATGCTTTGACAGCTTTCTTATTTTTCAATTTACTAATTAATTAGTTAGATGGTCTTGTGGAAAATATTACATGTGCTCATACAACTACCAAACATTATTGAGGATTTTAGCCCAGGATTCTTTGCATGAATATTTACAGGAAAATGAATCAAAATATTTGTTATGGGTTCATTTTTGTCTCTCTAACTTAGTTTTTCTTATATATTATATCAAAGTTTACAAAATTTTATTAGTATGTAATCGTTGAAAATAATTCTTTAATTTACACATCTTATTTTATTTATTTAGGTAATATTTTAATTTTATGCAGTTATGTTACCAGTGATTAAGTATTTTATATGTTTGTTATTGAATGAATTTCTTTTCGATTTCCTGAAAACTTAAGTAAGCACTTGCTCATAAAATTTTCCTGAAAGTTTTAAGAAAATGTATGCTCAAATACAATTAACTAAATAAATAAGGCATTTTTTTTTCAAAAAGGTAACTTTTCCAACAATATTATTAAACATAACGCTTAATGCAGACATCAATTAACACAACACAATTTATAGTTTGGAATTAAATTATTTTTTTAATTAATTACATTTTATTCTCTAATTAACAAATGTTCCCCTGGTTGTATTATAAAAACTTACATTAGTTTTTGCTATACTTATTTTGTAATCAATAATGCAATTATATTTGAAATTGCAAGTTGTAGCTAAATGAATTATGATGATAGTGTATAAATAACTATAAAATTTAATAAAATATGTATATCACACACACAGTTAGTGAAAATAATTTAAAGATATTTATAATTAATCCATATTTATGAAAAATACAAGTTTAATTTTCATGCATACAAAAAAAATAAACTATATGTTAGCTGTAAAACATATATTCAATAAATGGAAAAAGGAGTAAAATAGATTATTTTAGATGCAAATATTTCTTTGAAAAAATATATTTGATTTTCAATGCTAGATCAATACAGCAACATTTCCTTTAAACCTTTTTACATAGTGAATTCGAAAACTCAATTTCTTTGTTGTTAAAAATTTAACAATTTTTAAAACTATACATTCCTGTACTGAACTTTGATTTTTATCACAAAAAGCAAAAATTTAAAGTTGTGAGGAGTCTTACGTAAACATATCGTCTCTTAAATTGATCTCCTTATATTATTTCTCTTCTTGAATATATTTTAATACAAAAGTATATTTCTTCAATATCTTCTTAAAAAAGTCTCATATTTTAAAATGCTGCCTTTTATTGGCATGATAAGCTTCATTAAAGGATAATTAACGAATGATATTAAATAAGTTCAAGAAGTGATTAGCCAATGCTCTTACTGATTATACAATTTAAAAAATTTCCTTCATTTTACCTATAAATATTATTTTCTATGTAATTTTTAATATTCTTTCCATTGCAGGTATATTTCAGAATTTTTTAATAAACAAAGAAAATTTATGAATAGTTTTTAAAATAACCATTGCTATTTCATAAAACCTTAACAATAAGGCAGTTCATTATTTTATGAATGATAACTGATTGCAAAATTCTAAAATATATTATGAAATTTTTGCAAGAAATTCTTTAACACAGAAGAACAATTATTACATTGATACATAGATAAGACCAAACGAATTTCTCATTAGAAATAAAGTTCAACATTCGAAAAGAGGGACTAATTATTAATTAAAATACAAGAGAATCAACCTGCTGTACAATAAGAAGAAATGTTTTACAAACTAATTTAAAATTGTACGTTTTTATAAATAATGAAGCAGGAGAATTTTGAGCACTTGCATCTATTTTTTAAAAGTGAAAAATATTTTCAAAAAGTTAAGGTATTTCCTATAGGAAATGTAATTTGCTTCTTAAAAGTATTTATTGAAGAATTTCAATAAATTATTTTTTTGAAGTTTATGAATATTAGCTTTTTTTATTACTTAATAGCTATTATTAGGAATCATAGTTTATATAGATCTATTTACTATCATTATTTCCATAAAGAAAAATCTTATAAAAAGAAAAGCTAAAACCTATAAAAAGGAAAGCTTGAAGTGGAAAATAATTAGATATTCAATGGAAACAATAGAATAATGAAATAGATAATTTTATGCTGAATAATGTAAAAATGAAATGATTTCTGTTGCTTCAGAATGAAATTTAAGTAGAGAAAGAATTGGTTTCTTTAATAAAAAAAACATTTTAATGAAATCGGTGATTGGAAATCTACTGTGAAATCAAAATATTAAATGTCTTTAAAATAACTTCAAAACTTGCTTTTTGATGAAACTGTACATTTTTAAAAGATAATAAGTTTGGTACTAATTAAGGTAAATTGCTTTAATCTTTTCATCATGAAAATCAAGATTATCATAATTTTATTTAAAGATTGGAAATTTAACTGAGAATAATCTGTACATCTTTATTAAAATTCATGTATATAAATAAAAGAACTGCAAGCAAGTAACAAAACCGTAGTTTTGGCAGGGCCTTTTTTGTCTTTTTTAACATCTTGAAGTAGAATTTAGATTTCATTTAAACTAGAAAAACAATACAATTTGGTTCAACAATTCATTTACAAAAAAATGACTTTTCTCAAAATCAAACTAACGAGCAAAGAAAAACAAAAAACTTTCTTAGTACATGTAAAATATGTAAATTTATTAGAAGTTATAAAAAGTACTGTTAAATTTGTTAAGAATAAAAAAGCAGAGAATTAACATAACGGAAAATCCATGAAAATCTACATGCGATGATTAAATTTAATGTAAGAAAATTTCCAGTTTTTCCTTTTTTTAACTTAGGAATGATTAAGTGGAATTCAGTTTCTTACATATAATTACTCACCATGTTTAAAAATAGCAAAATACTTTTAGACGTGGTATTCTTCACAGTGTTCTATTTTAAGTCCATTAATGTGGAAGTGTTGATAAAATAAAAAATATAGTAAATTATTATTTTTCTTGTTCATTTCAAATTGTTTTCCTTCAAATTCCAAGTTACTTTTGAGTATTTTAAATTTATATTGAAATTGGAAAAATATTTGTTATGTTGTAAACTGATTTATTTTTATTGACTAGTTTGCTAATTGATTTAATTTTCAAAATATAATTTGATATATTAATTTAAAGAAATCACAATATAGATATTTAAAGTAAGAAGAATTAAAATGGAAGAAATTAGACATTTAACCTAAATTTATAAGATAAAATTATATAATTTACATAAAAAATAAATGATAAAGGGATTCTTTGTATATGAAACCAGTGATACTTCCGCATATGTTGAACGTTTCTGTTTAAATAATCTAGTGAAATATTTTATTATATTCGGTATGAGAAAGAGAGATTATTTGGAAAATATCAATTACAAAATGAAGCAATAAGCTTCTCTTTAGCTCCATCTATATTCAATATCTGTCATAATGACCTTTAATGTTTTTAGAAATAGTGGAAAATATACCTATAATTCTTCAATGTTTAGTCACTCGAACTCTATTAGAAAATAATTTCTCTGTTAAGGGTAATTCATAGTGAATGACAATAATGGTTTAGTTAATTTGAAAACAATTATAGTTATTTGAAAATGACTATTATGTTTATTATGAAAGGAGACTATAAAAGCATATGGGTTAGGAAAATATCTGTTATTATATTCAGCTAAACCATTCATAATAATCAGCTTGCATAACAATTGGTGATCTACCATGTCATGTATTATGAAAAAGAGGCAATTACTTCTAGAAAAGGAGTCATTAATGTTTGGCTGTTATGATATCGATAATCAAACAAATATGTTAGGAAGACACTTCATAAACTCAAAATTTACATTTTAAGAAATAAGCATTTTTAATTTACTAATCTCCAGTTGAACTGCCACAGTAAAGACCAAAGGAAATAAAATTCTTTTGTTATTTTGTATGAAAATATAACAGCTAAATACAGGATTTATCCTTGTTAGTGAGTGATAGTACGCTATTTCTAAAGAAACTCAATTGAAAATAATATTTTTTATAATAATTTAAAAACAATAATAATTTTCATGATTAATTTATTCAACAAATCATATGTATGTTACCATATCGTCATATCACCTATAATTTTTTTAAATACATTGGAAGAAAAATAAATGCATGATTATTAAATTTATGAGCTTAATACTATTTTTCTGACTGATCATTAACTCAAAGATTACATTTGAGAGTTTCATTGAGGTCATATAAAGTTATGAATTTCTCATGTAATTTGAAGTTTTTTATTTAATAATAAAGTTTTCAAAGGGAGTTTCATGTAGCATACATGAAGCTCCCTTTGAATCAATCATATAAAAATGAAAAAAAATTTAATCATGTATTGCACTTTTACCTTATAAAAATTCTAAATTTCAAAATTTTCAAAAAGTAGCAATCAACATTTTTGAGACTATAATTAGAAATATCAATAAATAGATCTAAAAACATTTGTGGATCTAAATTTTCTTATTCTACAATGCACATGTTAGTTTTAAAGTCCTTTACATATTACGAAAAATAATAAAATATTTTAAGCTTGGATAAATAAAATAAACGTATCTAATTTGGAACAGTGGAAAATTTATCACATTTATGTACGTTTATACTTTTTTCATACATGGGCATTAATTCAATATCAAACACATATATCTCTAATCCTTATTTATAATAAAAAACTTAATGCTTTCTTAAATTGTTAGAAAATGTTTCCTTTAATTTTGCAGCAGAATTTCATTTTGTTTATTAAAATGAATTCTCAGCCGAGAGGTAAATAATTAAACTTATATCAGTATCAGTAAGATTTAATTGCTATAAAATCCATGTCATATTTCCATTTATTTGAATTATTTTTAAATAAAATAATCAAAAGATTCTTATATATTAAAAGTTTTAGCTTAGAAATACCTATAAAATTAATCAGCTTAGGCTTATAAGTGCTTTAAATGCAATTCATAAACGCTTTTAAGAGCAAAATTCAAGAAGAATGAATTGGTATTCAATATGTGGGGAGATGGTTGCCACAGTTTCCCTTAATCGATTTCTCGACACCAGAAATAGGATTGGAATTTAAAATTACGATATAAATAGAATTTAAAATTGCTATATAATCATCACTATTTAAGAGTACTATTTTAAGAGAATACATATCTAATTATTTTGCAGTAAAATACTATGAAATCATAACTACTGAGAGTATAATGGCAAAATATATTACAGTAAAAATATGCCATTATACTCTCTGTCAATATGTACAATAGATCAAGAATAATTCTTCTTAAGATATAAATGTGAAAAAAAGAATGATTATGTAGAATAATCTTGAATTAATTATAATTAAAAAATAGATAAAAATATCGATAAATATGTTTATTTAGAATTTAAATTTTTTTCTGCTCCACGTTTATGAAATATAAGAATTAAATTGTTTGTTTCCTTGATTGGAGTAGGAGATTATTTTAAAAAATACATAGGAATATTTTTTTCTCTGTATATATATATATATATATATATATATATATATATATGTTCAAAAAAATTGGTTACGTATATGTTTACCAGCAAAAATTAATTTAAAAATTAATGATTCTTAGCAACAAAAGAATTTGTTACAATATTTGTTCTAACTTACAATTTTTTATCAATGCATTATTCTCCTTTTTGTATTATTATACAGAGAACGAATGAGGAAAAAGTTAATTACTATGGTTAAAAAATACTATGGTACAAATTGCTGATAATAACTATGGAAAAAAGAACGGTCTGAATTTAATAATGAAGAATATATGCTTTCAAAAATTAAGAAATAAAATAAATAATAATCTATTATGTATAATCATATTTCAGATGACTAGACCGGGCAATGAGGGAAAAAATGTCTCTTATGCTTATATTATTCTGTTAAATTTTTGATGCACTGTATTATATGTGCATTAATAATAATATAATACGAGTTTATTTCTTTTACTAAAAGAAAGAAAAATCTGTATTTTAATAATTTTTATTCATTAAAGAATTCATTAAAAATAATATGAACATTGTATCCATTTATTTTTTGAATACAATGAAATTTTTTTGGTGATCATTCATCTTCTAACTTATATAAATATTTTTGTATTTTAATCAAATTATTAAAAAAATAGTAAAAAATTCACAGTATTTATGATGATGTTAAACTAAATTTTAAAAACAAAGATGCTTTAGCTATTGTTTTTAAATTTATAGTGAAGAAAGATATAAGGAATAAGCTGACTGATAATTTTTGTATTCGTTAAAATTAATCAAAAGTATTAGAATATGTTCAAAAATTTTTATTTTGGAAAATATATAAATAAATGTGTATTGCATATTTTGTATGTAGGGCCTTTTAGTTATTTTCTTTCTGCTAAGAAAAATAATTTATATATTCATTCGCTAAATAAATAACACAACATAAATAATTTATAGGAAAATACCTGATTTAAAATATTTTATTACGATAAAGGAAATTTATTTTGATTGGATCCTGGTGAACTGAAATTCCCTTAAAATTGATTCCAATTAAAATATGACAAATACCAATGTTTTTCCTGAGGTAAGGATTATACGATTCATAATACAAGATAAAAATTTGTAACCTCAATTTATAAAAATTCGTGGTGCACTATAGAGTAATTATACTATAGCGCACCACGAATTTTTATACTATAAATTGTGTACAACTAGTAAGATTTAAGGGAATCAAGTAATTTGTATGCAAAAGTCATAAAAATTAATACGAGATATTTTGAAGTATTACCCCTCAGTATTAATTTTCATGATTTTAGAATGCCGTATACAAGAGAAGAGTATTGAATGATATGCCATATTTAGCATTATAAAATTATGTTACATAGAATAAAAATAAATCTTAATTGTGTATGTTCCTCTTTTTATTAAAGGAATTTGTGAAATAAAACTCCAAGTTTTTAATTATATAAAAACGTATTATGATATTTCCAATTTGTATTTGGTGGATTAAAATTTAATATTTCTTGTTCAAAAATATTTTTAAAAATTAAAGAAAAAAGAATTAAATTAAACAAAAATTTTAAGAAAAAGATGAATAAATCCATAAATTCTATAAAATAGTTTGTTTTCAAAGAAAATAATTTTATTATAATCTGTGTTACTCTGATATCACTTTCGCAAGAGTTGAATAAAAAATTCGAATGTAGTATATAAACTTTATATAAAGTAAAATTAACTTTTTCATGCTATACTCTTTATATGTTAAATTCTATTATTTATTGTTAAAATATTATAAAAATAAAAACAATTTGAAAGCTTAATACGATCTTTCTTATTTAAAATATTGAAGAGCTTAATGCAATGCATTCAAAAGTGGATTTAATTTTGAATACTTTAAGAATTTGTTTCTGAGGATGAAATATCTTTGAAAATGATATATAAAAATTATTATCTTTAGAAAAGTATTGCGTAAACTTAAATTCATAATCACTCACATAAATTAAGAAAATTCTAAATGTTAGATTGCTCAATAAATAAATATTTCAGGTAAGTAAAATAATCCTCTGGAGTAGACATAAATATACGTCTTTCTTACCCAATATGACTATTTCAAAATAACATATTAGATTCTGTTGAATATTATATAGCAGTACAGACATATCGTAAACTGATATGCTGTTTATAAATACAGAATACATAAGAAAATCACCAAAACAAGTCTGATTTTTCAAAAGTTTAAGTCTAAAAAGAACATGTGCTTTTACTTGTAGTGTCATTTTTCAAATGAGCTGACATTTCGTGCAATCTTGGGAGTTACAATAACGTGCTTTTGAAATGGAAGTCTTCAAGCTACTCTCATAAAAAATATTTAAATACAGTTTTGACAAAAAACTTTGTAAGAAGAAATTTATTTTTGTATTTACCAAAAAAAAAAAAAAAAAAAAAAAAAAAAAACAACAACAACAACGTGGGATTTGATCATCATAGTATTTCATAATTAATCTTAAATTATCTTTTTAATTAAATAGGAAAAACAAGTATAAATCTTTTCACCAAAACTTTTGGTTTAAACCTTATAAAATAACAATTAATCTTAAAAAATAATCAAAATTTTATTTTATGTGGTTACTCATATTGGTTACATGTTATAATTTTTTTTAGTAGATAAATTTAATTTTAAAAATGTAATTTAAATTTTTTAGCAACATAATCTTTTAATTGTCAATGCAGTTGAAATTTTATGCACTTTACTGTTTAAAAGTTGTATCAGGCACTATATATAATAAATTATTCATTTAGTTTATCAAGTTGAAAATTATTTTTATTTCAATATTTTAGAAATAACTTTAGAAACTGTTAAATATGCATTATTGCATTGTTTGCATACTTATAATAACCATGCACTATAATAACCTTAATGAGTAGACTTTATAAAAGCCATTTGTTAATTTAACAAAAGACTACTAATTATGCACTTGATGTAAATAGGACAAGAGTTATTAAATAAGACATTTTCTGGTAGGGTTAAATTTAAATATTGATGTGAGTTATAAGTATCACAAATTTATATATTTGGAAGTGTTTTAATACACACATTCAAACATGTATAATACATTCATAATTTATTAATTTCAAATACCTACCTAATTAACAAATAAATAAGTAGGAAATTGCAATTTTTTAGCAAAGTCGATATCATGTTTCACATTACTTACTTGAATAGGAAATATAAGAATAAGTATATAATTACTGATATAATTTAAAAATTCATGATTTAGAAATTTTCCCACGCATACACATTAAAATAATATATATGTAAATTAAGTTTTAAGTCAGTAGCTATTAATTATAGATAAATAAGATTCCAGAGTAAATTTACCAAGAATAAGGAGTTTTTGTAAGAAATTTAACTACTTTTACTGTCGTAAATAGGTGAATAGTCTATTATTTATAACATTATTCTGGTTCATGCTGAGATAGAGAAAAGGAACTGATATTTTGGAAAAATCTCCTTCTTTTCTCTCCAGAACATTTAGAATCTTCTTAGTAAATAATTCTCGGGAAAAATGCAGATTTAGCTGAATTATTTAGTTGGAAAAGCATTCTTTTCAATGAAACAATGGAAATTTTGACGGTTGTGTGAGATAAAATCTAAAGCTTTCTAAAGATTTTATGAAGAAGAGGATTTAGGTATCCCGAGTTTTAATATGTATCATGTATACATAGAATTATTTGAGGAAGAAAATAAGTCTTTGGAATAATACTGTATTTCAAGTATCAGGGGAACAAAAACTTATAATATTTTTTGATGTAAAATTTATTAAAAACGCTTAGTTTTAAAACAAATTTTTTAATATTTTTAATAATAAAACAATGTAATTATAACTCAAATATTTCACAAAAAACTTAATATTTTAGTAATTATATAAATGTTTTTGATCAAAATGATTAAAGATCATCGTGAAATAATTTTATTATTTACAAATGTGCTATATAAATATTATATAATGAAATTATTCAATCTGTTTTTCAAAATTTGGAAATAGGTGAAAAATTTATTTAGAAGATTAAATTAATTTTTACGAAAAATATTCTTTTTAAAAATATAAAAATTATGTAACTTATTAAAGTAATATTAAAATAATTTTAATTCTGGTAACTTTTGGTATCACAATTTATCATTATTATTATCCATCTTATAAAGGCATCTTTTGTGTCTAATTATAATTTACTGGATTTTTTCTTTATTTCTAGTAAAAATATTTGTAATTTATAAAAGTCACGTAAATTAAGTTAAAGGAAATTAAAAGGATAAACAGTTTGTAAGCGATTCAGACAATAGAATTTTTCCATTTTATAGGAGTAGAGGAATAATTGCATTTTAATTCGGAGCTAATTAGGATGAATTTTATTGGAAAAGTTGTTTCCATTGCATAGATTTACTTAACTGAAATCGTAATTGTTTTGGTTAAACAAGTGTTTTAATGTATTCAACATTTATATATCTGTTATTACTGATTTAATATTTTAAATCTAATATGAAAATATTTCTTTATGAATGCGTCCTCAGTTATTAATTTACTAGTTTTGAACTTTGAAATGAAAATAATTATAAGTAAACATTTATATTTTCACAATTTATTAATTAAAAGTAATTTTATAAAATGATATGTAGCTATTCAATTTTTAAAGAAACTAAAATATTTCCTGAATAATGCAGAATTATTATATAATGAAATATTTTTTATCGTTACCGCTCTATATAAAATTCATAAATAAATATTGTCACCTATTTTCGATAATTGTAAAAGATATTTTGCTTATATAGCTTTGTTTTATAGACAATCTTGGTATGCAAAATAAACAGATTTGAAAAGATATTTATTAATTTTTATGAGTTAAAAAACATTGTATAACATTTTTTGTTTATTTCAACCAAAAAAATTATGATAACCTATATGGAATTATGAAATTCAATAATTGGAATGTGAATAATATAAACTTAAAATAAAGTTTTATTAAATTGAAGAAGAAATGTTAATACTTTACAATTACATTATGCAATGTATTTGCGCATTTTGTAAATTTGAAGAAATATTTCAAGCTGCTTAATAAATCAATACAAAGTAAAAAAAAATTGTATGATGTAACTTGAAGTTTCACATAACAATATTTTTATAAGTTCATTGTAAAATAAGCTTAAAAATAATTCTTTTTACTTCGGAATTTGAATTCAATTCTTAAATCATGCTTTTGTTGTAAACAGATACAAAAATTCTCAGTAATGCCACACTACTTAAGAAAAAAACATAATTATATCATTTAATGCAAAATTTAGTAGACGGAAACTCTAAATTGTATTATTAGTGCACATCAAAAATAGTAAATACGATGCACAAGCTTCCATTAATGTTAGACATATGTTGAAAATGATATTTTTAATAATTTAATAGTGTAAATAAGAATAATTACTATTTATACACTAACTCAGAACTACATGAAATTTTGAGCGTCTTTATTGTAAGATAAATAATATTTTTATCAAATTTATTTCTTAAAGAAATTACATGTTCGTATTTACAAAATTCCACTAAAGAATTCAAAATAGATGAAATCAATGGCAAACTATCTGAAACGGCAAATAAACAGAAGGAAACAAAAAGAGATTGCAAAATCGATAATCTATGTAGAAATTGCATGCTCCTTGTAATTTAATCCTCACAAACATAAAAATTAAGACAAGAAATGATCATCGATAAAAAAGAATCATTCGTTAAGAAAGGAGTTTTTCATGAAAACTGATGCGAAAAAATCAATTTTTTACAAATCTGACTTTGAATAACATTCATTTCTAGTGAATCTGCTAGAAGGTCTGTCCCTTCTTAAATTTGGATAAATACATTAGGATCAATAGTTGTCATGGAAACTTCAATCTCGCAGACTCCTGATTAAAATATGGTTTTTCATGAAAAGAAGATAACAGTTATATCAGAGTCTACAAAAATATAAGTTCTTATGGAAAAATACGTTTTCAAGTGTCCTGTTCATATAATTGGTGAAAATAATTATCTCTAATATAGATGATACTGTAAATATGAAAATAGGAAAACAAAATGGATTAAATGGTCAAATTTCAATAGCTTTTCTTCTACAATTTAAAACAAGGCATTCCTGTATTGTACACAAATTTATTTTAAAATGCGATTGAATTTAAAATCATTCAAGTATAACCTTTGAACAAATTTGCAATCAAATTCTGGAAGTTTCTTATTTATAGTATTAACTTATAGCCTTGGAATTGATTATATCAACGTGTCCTTGTTTTGAGAAGTTTCAAAATATTTCAATAAATATAAAATTTAAGCTACTTTAAAAAGAGAGTATTAAAAGAATATAAAAGATTATTTAAATGAGCAACTATTTTAGAGTAAAAAGGAGAGAGAGAAACTTTAAATAAAATAAAATAAATTGAATCTTTATGAAATGTGATCTCTAAATTGGAGCTTCTGGATGTTATTTTTATCTTGGTTACAAATATTTAGTAACTCATTTGGTACACAAAATAATCTTGTAAATTTTCAATCGTTGATTTGTTATAGCTAAAGAAAGAAAGGCACGTGTTTTATATTTAAAAATGCAAATCATTAGTTGTTTCAAATTCTAATTAACGAAAGCTCTCTATGTAATTACGTTTATATTACTTTTTGAAGTTGATTAAATCTTTCTTTCAAATACAAAATATAGCTCATCATCTCTGAAATAAATATTTTAAATTAACTTTTCTCATAAATTTTCTATTTCAAACTATCAAAATCTCATTAACTGCAAATGTCCGGAGCGGCTATTTTAGAAGTTTTAGGAACATTTTTAAAAATTGATATTTTGAATATTTCTATCGACAATTTCTCTTAGTCAAGAAATAAAATTGTGTTTATACATGCAGTACGTTACTCATTAATATATGCAGTACATTCTTCCACAAAATCAAAATTAATTACAGAAATTTTCATTGTACTTATTAACTAAAAATTGATTTTTTTCAGATTTTTATGAAAAAATATAAAAATAAATAAAAAAATTATTTATGAATGCTACACATAATATTTTAAAATTTTTGAGAAAGTTTTTCAATATAATAGATTGCTACTTCAAAAATATTGTCATATTTTACTATTAAACTAGGAACAAAAATTTTCAAACCAATTATAACAAACTTTCGGCATCAAATTATTTGAATTGTCATATTTGAAGAGAAAAATTTAAGTTAAAAGGGCATCAAAAAATTTTAAGCTCGTAAATGAATAATTTTTGTTATATAATTGGCTAAAATCAGTATGTATCTTTTGAACGGTTAACGCTCTGCCCATCAATTTAGCAGCTTGTAATTTCTACTCCTATTACGGCAATGTATATTCGTTATAGTTTAAAATCTATTTTAACCTGTAAGTCTCTGACTAATCAGCCGAACTGTGCAGATAGTGAGAGTAAAACGTCAAGCAAGTTAAGCCAATTGATGAGTGAAAAAGGCTAATTACTCTATTTATATCCTCTTAGTTTAGATTATTATGCAAAAGATACTTCTTCTGGTAAGCATGTCGAAATTTATCATGTCTTGCCTATTCATCATGCACATAGTTGTAGACATATTGGATACGTGAACCACTTTAAAATTTACTGATACTAAGGACATTTTTAATATTTATTAAAATAACATCAAGTAATTTTATTCAACAATGGTACATTTCTTATAAAAGTAAAATTATTAGAAACAATGATTTGTTTCAAATTATGTGAACGTAACTTAAAGATTAAAATAGTAAACGCTTTTTTTGAATAAGCTTATTATAACAAGTGATCGTCACGTAAAACCAAACTGATTTTGACTATTGCTGATATTGAAAAATATAAATGCTATTTAACTGATAAATATCATGTGATTAATCATCAATCTCTAGTAATTAAAGTCTTCAGAAATAGAAAATAAAATTATTATTCAATTTTCAGTGTAAAAACATAACGACGTAGTCTCGTCCAAGTTCCAGGATAAAAATAGACTATAATTTGATGGATTCTAATTTAGTAAATAAACGTATGAAATTTTTATTTCCGTGACATGTTAATTAAAAAGATACGAATTTAATTTATTAAAATATTAAATTTTTCTCAATATTATTTTTACAAGATATTTTTTAATTTTTATTCTATCGCAAAACTTTTCTACTTAAATACAAATTAAAAAAATATGTTATAAAGTTCTCGTAAATTTCTCTCTTAATTAAAAAGTATTTAATATGCTATATATATTTATGTCAATAAGTTATTAAGTAATTTTTACTTTTTTCAAATCAAATGGAAATAAAGCAAAATAGGTTGTACTTTGTAAGCAATTTTTACTGAGATACATACTCTTAATAACTACCTGCTAACTATTAATTAAAATAATTATGAAGCAACTTAATATTTCAATTTACCATTGAAATTAGTGAGTCATGGTAGATTTGTTTTAAACATTTATGTGATATTCTGATATGATATATTTATATTACAAATTTTTGTACTTATAAGAACAGAAGTTTCAAATCTATCGGTATTAAATATGCAGAATTACAGGTCTCAGATCAACAGTTGGTATTGTCGAATTCCATTACAAATTAAAATATTTATTGTAGTTAGAAATTCATTTTACCATAGTGTTGATCAAATATTATTGTGCATTATTCTTTTATAATTTATAAAATTCATTAATCTAATAATCTGAGAGAAGAGATGGAAACTAAATGTTTTTCATAAATTACTTGAATATTCATTATTATAAAGGTCCCTATGTGTAATATCATATGCCCTCATATTTTGCATTAATGGTTTTCTTTAAAATAATAATAAATAGGAAGGTGGAATAATTAATATGTTTGCAATATTAATTTTGCTTTTTTATATTTAATTCATTCAGGTATAATTAATTTCGTTCATAGTTTTAAAGTATTTCAATTTATCGTCTTTTAAAGCTTATTAATTTGGTATATAATTAGGGCTCAAACAACCAACCTGTTTGAGAATTGTTGAACAATCCAACTTATTTGATTATTAGGATTATATACATTTGTAAAATAAAATTTGAAATATTCATTGAAAAACCTAATTCTTATAAGCCTATATTAAAACTATCGGAGCAATTTCAGACAAGTTTATAAATCTCCCAGTAAGTGTATTAAGTTATTCTTTTGTGTGCATTTTAAAAATAAGTAATAAATTTTATCTTAAATAATTATTGAAAGGTACTTTTCAATATTATCACTTCTCTAATAACAAACATGATGAATTCTATAAAAAGAGAATGAATATACTCAATTTAAATGCTTGCAACATATAAATTGCTTATTTTAACAGCACGTGTAGCATACAGATCAAATTACAGTAATGGTCGAATGTAGGCTGTAATCCAATTAAGGCAACTCTCTCTTATAAATTAACATTCATTAGAGCGCATCTTTTAGGGGTCAGTGCCTTATAGAAATTACAAGTCATTTTCTGAGAAACCATTAATTAAACTTAGTAACTCCTACATTAATTCATCCAAATCAAACAACGTAAAATGATAAAACAGTTTAACACTTAAAACAAAAGGATTTATTAACAGTAGTGATATTAAAAACAACAATTGGATTAAATGTTTATTCTTAACAAAATATGTTTCATGTATTAATCAAATTATAAGAATCTTTTGATATCTTTGTATAATTAACATATTTATAATTTCATATCTTAATACTTTTCATTTTAATATTTTATTAAGGAAATACTTAGATATAACTGTTGGGAAAAATTTAATGATTGTTTAAAACTAAATTTCTGCTTACCGTAATGCAATCATTTAAAGATACTTCTTATTTTGCCATTACGATTATTACTTAAATAAGAACAGAAAACAGCTGATTGTTTTCTAAAATTCACAATTTCAAAATGCAAATTTAATAATAAACTGGATTTACAATGTGAGCTTTAAAAACGTTACGTTATTTATAATTTAAATCATTGAAATAAAGGAGAATTTTCAATGCAATTTACATTACTCGGAGTAAATTGCATTGAAAATTACCTTTCTATCAGTAATAATGATATGATTTCTTTCAATATAATGACACAATCCTATGAAATTTCTCATATTTTCATAATTCTCTATTTCCCCTTTTTTTGAAGATTTTGAAAATTTATATTTGAAATTCAGCTCTTGGAATTCTCAATAAAGTTTATGTTATATTCTCATACAAGACACATAATGACCACTTTACCTCTCTCAGTGAACAAAATTTTCTTAACTACTCTCTTAATCTTAATTAAGAAACAACATCACAATTGGAGAAAACTGAGATAAATTGAATGTTAAAATATGGAACAAACTTTCACTGGATTTAAAAAAAAATTAAACGGGATTGCGGATTTAACCATTTTAAATGGATGAACTCTTATAATTAATTTTTTCGCTGTTGATTGGTTTTTGAGATTTAATTTTCTTACTTTCAATTTTCTTTTAACCCGCTTTCCTTTCTTCATCTTTGTTTCCATCAAGATCTTCAATAAATATGCTAATAATTACTTATCCAACAAGATTCTTTACTTTTATATTTTGAGTCTGGTATCTGATAAAATTGAAACTTATTTGTCATGAGAAAATAAAAAATTTTACCAGCACATTTAATGATTTTTTTCTGATTCATTAGTATAAGAAAAAATTATTTTTCCTTTCCGTCATAATATTATTCCGCTTTAAAAATGAAGAATTTAAAGATTTATTATCCATTTTGAATTATAAATTAAACATATTACACTAATAAATTCCAAACCATAAAAAGAAAGCTTACTACCGAAATTAAAATTCAAAACATTTTCTCAAATTATTTGAATGCCTTTCATTGAAATAAAATGTTTAACTGACTATTTTCATTGTAAATTTACAAAACTGCAAGAATAAGTATCCACTGTGTTACTAATTAAAATACTTCATAATACTTTTTATGCTGATAGTTAATATAAATAATAAATTTTAAAGCCATGCCTCATCACAACATATCATTCCCACAATCATTCACATGATTGTAAGAATTTTAAGAAAACATAATTTAAAATTTCTTTTTCTTGCATTTTTTCAGAATATAATTTAAGTTGTCAATTTGGTATGAATTGTTTAAACATACCATCACTTGTAAAGTATTTATATTTAAGTTCTCTATAAAAGAAGAATTGCTAATTTTACTTATTTGTAAGAATAATGAGAGAATACTAACAAAAATCAGCAGTGAACTTCAAATTCATCGTTACTTTAATAAGTACATTAGTACATTGTAATGCAATCTTTATGTGACATTAGTGAATTTCTTAGATAAATATTTATTTGGTGTACTAAATATTTGAGAAATGATGTGAAGATTGATTTATTGTTATGTCATAGACATAAATAATAAATGCTTTTGTACTTCTCAAGGAAAAAATTCATTTAATATGAAATTAGCAATCATCATATAGAATCGATTCGCATTTATTTTCTCATTTGTTATTCTTATTTATCATAAACATTTTTTTTTTGTTATTTTCTCATTCATTCTAACTATTTATATATTACATTTATTGGCACCATATATTAATTCAAAGTGGTAAATTTTGTGTGACGGTAACATGTGATTACATTTCTACACAGGTTCATATAAATCTACTTCTATATAACGTTTCAATCCAGATGAAAAACAGCTGTTACTGATTAACTGTTTTGCATCTGCTAGCCCATAAATCTTTTAGATGACAAAATGGGATAGAGAAATATGTAGCAATGCATCTATTTACAGGGTTAATGAATCTTAATAAATGAAAATTACTTCTATCCATTTTTTAAAATTGTCGGCCAATGGCTGAGTGGTTAGCGTTCCTAACTCCTAATCTGTTGGTTTCGGTTTTGGCACGGACGTTTTCTTTCTCTCTCTCGCTGTGTATTTTTGTCCTTTTTTCTTCTGAGATGGTGGATGAATGTGGCCCACCCTATAAACGGGTTTGTGGGGTATGACGTGACCAATGCCACTCACCCCCTTGACTTAGTTCACAAGTGCCCTCCGGGTAACGCTAAATGAATAGCAGTTTCCGGCCTTGTTGTGGGCAACGTTATTAGTCACCCTGTGCTCCACTATTAGAAAAAAATTATTTACATTTATACAAAGATTGTTTTAATTTATACTTAATATTTTTAGTGTTTTATTTTAAGCTGTAAAAAAGATGAGACCACTTCATTTAAATCATAGAAAACATTAAGTATTTTCCATCTCTCAAATAATACATCACAAAAACATTTCTACTAACTAATTCATTGCTTGACATGTCACTCTTTAATTTAATTTGTGCCATCCTCAGTAATATTTTTCTTATTGCTATGATTGTAATTTTAAATGACAGTAAAATCTCATTTAAACATTATTAACCAGTAAGTTTTTGATATTTTTCACGAAAATGTATATAATTGTGTATGAGAGGGGGAGCAAACGCATGCATTGAATCTCAAAGATAAATTTTTTTTTGAAAATAATCATGATGATCGAATATATTAAAACGTGGTATTAGATAACAAATTAGTGCATTTTCAAACTGCTACCAAGAGAACAATTTGAAAAGGCGTTAATTTGACATAGCAAAATACAGCAAATAAAGATCAGATCATTTAATAATGATTAGCCACATGAATATGCAATTGGATTTTTCGTATTGTCTATTGCTGATGACTGCAGTTTTGATTTTCAATTCTCTTATTGTAATAATTAATAAGTTGTGGAGATATAACCAAGCTTACAATTTGATAATATTTAGCTACAAGAAATTTCATTCACATTTTGCTTTCATCTAGGATAATTTTTAAAATTTTTTTTTATTTTTAAATATTCTCTGGTTGTACTTATTCCTGGATAACAGGGAAACGCTGCACATAAATAACATAGAAGCACATCTATTAGGGTTTCAATTTTACTGATTCTATAAATTTTTGTTGTGTATTTCCTTCTCTAACCACTTGGGAGCTGAAAACTTTTTCGCGAGTTACAGCAAGATAGATTTTGTGTGAAAAAAAGAAAATATATTATCTCTTTATCATATTATATACATCCCTATAAAATTATTGAACTAAACCTGTTTTTAGAACTTTATATTCAGTTTTTGAAGATATTTTGTGGTAGTTTTGCTATTTCACTGTCTTTGAAGTATTCAAAATGATTTTAGATAATTTAAAAACAATTTAAAATTAAAAAAAGTTAAGTTAATACATTTTGAAATAAGAACTTGCAATTTTAAGCTAAAGCATCATGTACAAAAATAAGATTGTTTTTACACTTTTTCTAATTACAGGCATTGTGTTTTTACGTAAAGAAACGAACGAGATGAAAAGGAATCTAATTTCAGGTGCCACTGTTAAATCTACTCGACAAAATAGCATAAATTATTTGCAAATAAAATTTATATATAAAAAGTATACAAAACCTTGATAAGAATGTAAACTTACTATTCTAAGCTTTAGTACAAAAAGACAAAATGCAAAAAAATTTTTCATATTTGATTGAATATTTAAGTGTTTTTTTTTAAATATTAAAACAAAGACTATCAATATAAAAATAGCTAATTCATGGAGAATTTTATTGCAATATGTATAAAATATTTCAAATTCTTCGCCCTCAAGTTACTTTTTATATAGTTTTTACAAACTATCATTTTGTTATGCACTTAAACATAATATATTATTTCAAATAAGAGAATCATTTAGAAAGATAAGATCGCTTTGCTATAAAACTTGTATAAGTAACATTTATTGAAAAAACACTGTTCTGTTGCATACATGAATCTTCTTTTACTTCTCTACATAATCAATTTCAACATCTGACCATTTTTAATATCAAATAACAAGCCATAGAACTCCCATGTATTCTTTTCTATCACCAGATAAAAAGTCACTTATTCAGTGCATTTTATGCCAAAAGGAACAACTATCAAGGCATATCTATCAAGGAAATTAGAAGAAAGTATCTTTCGAGACTCTTAAGAAAATAACGGCGAACTATTCAAAACAGAACGTGAGAAACGATTCCAGAAATTGCTAAGGTTTTTCAGATTTCTGTTCTCTATCGCATTGTTGCTGAAACTGCAGAATTGCAAGATCAGTTCGGAAAGGAAGTTTTTGATAATTTGGGCACTTCATCCTGCAATTTCCACGTGTTACTTTTACATTGACAACATTCGCTTAATGAGCTGGTAGTTGAAGAGAATCGGATTGGAATTTAGAAGCTCGTGCCAAGATGATGCGTATGATTAAATCTAAGAGAAGATAATATAAAGAAGTAAAAGAAGTCTTATGTATTTAATAGATTTGTGGTTTTTAAATAAATATTTTTCAATGCTATAACACAATGTTTTCTCATTTAACATACCTCTCATATTATTTAACATCAACACTGAACAGTTTATCAATTTGATAAGCATGAATGACTATTTTTAATACTAATTATGTATGACTTGTAGAAATTCCTTATTCTTTTCTCGATTCAAGTAATAGCTGACTCAGAACAAATATTAATATCTAATTTCTAATATGATTTTTTTAATATTTAGGAAGCTTTTTAAATACCTCCAAGCATACATGTTGTATCTACGAAAACATTCTTGCATTTTATGCAAAAAAAACTTATTCTCATTTAAAGGTTAACTTTGATTTAATTGGTCACTTCTTTTTTTTTCTCTTGGCAAATTTCATTCTTACAGTTTTAAATTATTAAGTTTTAAATTATAAGTAAATTTCATTCTTACAGTAAATTTCATTCTAACAGTTTGGAATACTTTTATAATATAAGTTTTATTCAATAACTGTTAATTAACTATTAATACATAATTACATGATCGTAAAATTATGCAAATAACATACTACTATAATTGTTAACTAATAAATTGTTTACATATTAACTAAAACTACTATTTATTTTGAAACGAAAATATTTTTTATTAGAAAAATATAATGTTAGAAATATTCCATGATAATTTAACATATTAAAAGAAAATTTCTAATAGAAAGGATAGGAAATAGTGAATTATTATATAAATGGATTAGAAAACAATATGTTACTTCGAATGTAAAAATAAATAGAAGTAATTCCAAAATATCAACTATACAATACCAATATCTGTCAGTGAAAATGTCAAAAACTCTGCATAACATAATTATAATCACTCATTCAATTATTCATTTAAGAGCTCACAGAGCATTTGGAAATAGAACTTACTTCAATAAAATCTGTTTAAGTCTTACACAAGATTACTAAACAAGCTGATAAATTAAAGAGAAATTGATGAAAATATTATATCTAGTGTGATACAGGCAATTCATGTTGTGCAACAATGTAAATCAAATTATTTAACAAAAATTAATTTGTTGCAGTAGCAAGATACTTAAAGTGAAGCAAAGCTAATTAGAAAAGATAAGCAATATGACCTTAGGCTGTCTCATTGTTGAAAACATAATTTCTGTACTAAATAATTAGTAATCACTTACACAATAATTTCTCTGCGTGAAATTGCAATGATAATATTACCTAAATTCAGTTTTAATATTAATTTGGAAATTAATAATTGTATTAATTTAGGCACATTGTAAATATATGGGCTAGAGATATCTCTAGAGAAACACTTTCAAAACATTGATTTAATTATATTTTATTTATCATAAATATGTGAACGTTATAATAACCATAATAAAACAAGCTTTAATAATTAGTTTTAATAAGAGACGTATATGCTACTTATATGTTTATAATGTTAATATTATAACAATATTAAATTAGGGGTTATTAAAAATAATAATATTAAAAAGGCATTTCTAGATAAGATATAGACGGTCCATTTTATATTGTGAAACGCGTGCAAATTCAAATATCTTTATTATTAAAAAAAACCCTATTTCATCATGATTACGATATTTTTTTTTATTTCTAATGGCGGGCACCCTTGAGCAAGTAAGTACATTAGCCCATTTGCCGCAACAAGGCTGGATACTGATACTCATTTTATCGTTACCAGGTGGGTACCCGTGAACCAAGTCACGGAGATGTGAGTAGCATCGCCTACGCCACATCACCACAAACCCATTTATAGGGTGGGCCACATTCATTCATCATCTGAGGAAAGGACAAGAAACACAGAGAGAGAGAAAGAGAAACTGCATCCATACCCGAGCCGGGATTCGAACCCAGGGCCGCCCCATCAGCAGTAAGCTACGCTTACCACTAGACAGGTTGGGTGGCATGATTAAGATATCTCTTATTATATTATCCATACGAGAATATGGGTTATTAGCAATTATAGTTTTTAAATAAACTTCGTTTAAAACCGAGCAAATATTTTAATAACAAAAGGTACAAGACTTAATTAGGAAAACAAAAATCTAAACAAGATTGAGAAGTTTTAAAATAAAATATTTTCTATTATAAAGTAATCAGTTCATAAGAATTTCTCTTCACGTTTTTAATGCCATTGATTGAAATAAACAAAAAAATATTAAACAATGTTTCTTAACTCATAAAATATCCTATATATGTCATTTGTTATCTGTTTATTTTTAATGTCATGCATATCAAACAAAATACCTTTATCTTTAAAATCACTTCTCAAAATTACCAAATATTGGCGACAGTGAGTATTTAGTTATAAATTTTATATAGAGGCGTAAAGATGAAAAATATTCTCTTAAAATAATAAATAAGTAATAATAGGGAAATATTTAAAAATTGAATAAATAGATATTATTTTATAAAAGTAATTATTAAAAATTATGAAAATATAAATACATAAGTCTCTACTTATATTTGTTTTCATTTCAAAAATCAAATCAAGTAAATTAATAATTGAAGACGCATTCACAAGGAAACAATTTTATTTTAGATTTAAAATACTAAATCAGTAAAACAAGAAGATATATAAATTTTGAACACTTGAAACTGGTTTAATCAAAACAGTTACGATTTCAGTTAAGTAAATCAATGCAATGGAAACAACTTTTCCAGTAAAATTCATCCTAATTTGCCCAAAAATAAAATGCAATTATTCCTTTAGTCCTAAATAAACGAAAAAACCTGATGTTTGCATTGTTTACTAACTGTTTATTTTTTTAATTCTCTTTAACTTAAGTTAACTATCGCTTATAAATTACAAATATTGTTACTAAAAATTAAGAAAAATTCATCAAGCCTCTTTTGGTGTTTTTTTTAATGATACTTTTAAGAATTTTCTCTGAAATCCAAGCAAATTATAATTACTCACAAAATATACCTGTGTAAAATGCATGATAATAATCATAAAAGAAACAGAGTTATCAGAATTTAAATAATTTACATAATTTAAAGAATTTAAATAATTTACTTAAGAATTACGTAAGCAGTTACTTAATTTTTATGAATTTTCATCAGACATTTTTTTTAAAAATAAATTTAATCTTCCACATAAATTTTTCACCATTTTTGATTTTTGAAAAATTGATTGAATAAGTTAGTTATAAAATACTTCTACAGCAAATTTGAAAACAATAAAATCATTTCAATATGAGTTTCAATCATATTGATTCAAAAAATTCTATAATCACTAAAATGTTAAGTTTTTATGAAATATTTAAATTATAAATATTTTGTTTTACTATTGAAAATACTAAGACATTTGTCTTAAAACTAAGCGTTTTTAATAAATTTTACATAAAAAAATATTAAAGAAAACATTTGTTTCCCTGATGCTTGAAATGCAATACTATTCCAATGATTTATTTTCTTCCTCAAATGGCTCTATGTATACATGATACATATTAAAACTCGGGATATCTAAATCCTCTTCTTCATAAAATCTTTAGAAAGCTTTAGATTTTATCTCACATAACCTTTCAAAATTTCCATTGTTTCATTGAAAAGAATACTTTCCCCACTAAATAATTCAGCTAAATCTGCATTTTTCCCGAGAATTATTTTCTAAGAAGATTCTAAATGTTCTGGAGTAAAAAGAAGGAGATATTTCCAAAATATCAGTTCATTTTCTCTATCTCAGCATGAACCAGAATAATGTTATAAATAATAGGCTATTCACCTATGTACAACACTAAAAATAGTTAAATTTCTTACAAAAGCTTTTTATTCTTGTTAAATTTACACTTGATTCTTGTTTCTCTCTAATTAACATCTACTGATTTACATACATAATATTTAAATGTGTATGC